>VOMN01127361.1:0-10139 GCA_014899125.1 Orchestia grillus
TGTGCCGAATGTGAAGCCGGTGCTGATTCAAAAGCAATAGCGGACAACTCATCTGATCTGATCTGGAAGCATTTCCCTTAGGCCTTCAAGCATAGCACTTCACTGTTCTTCTACAGTTATAGGTGGCGTTTCTGTAAATTATTTACTAAATGCTCCCATATGTGTCGAGCAGATTGTAAACAACTGTTATCATGAGGAAATTCTTGGAGGGAATTTAGTAGCTGGATTATAGGCTTTTGAAAAATGTTTGCCCTTGTACCATGTTTGTGTTTATAATTGCAAGCCACCATGTGATGATGTGAGCCATAATTAACATTGCATATAGTCACTGCCATATGCTGGGGAGCTTTCTTCTAAATAAAATTATGAAGGATAAAGTCATACTTATAAGTGCTATAGCTAGATGAAAAATCTGTAAATCTTATTGCAAGAGAACATTCAAAGTTTCACCGAGTTTTGTACTAGAAATGATCTAAGGGAAATTGACTATTGGAACTAAAAAGTGCCCATGTTGTCCACTTAAAATTACTGATGCAGCCAGACATTGACTTTTTTGAGCAGCATTTAGGTAACAGTCTTGCTTAAAAGATCTGAAGCAATCTCAAAATTTACTTGTCTCTCTAAAAAGAGTTCATTTTTCTTATATTTTGTTCATATTTTCAATGTCAAAATAAGTAAATGGGCCAGTTTTAACTTGTAAATACCAAAAGGTACTAGATTGGATAAAGGAGAAAGTAGTATATATGATAAAAAATAAATACAAAAAGGATGTTTTTTTATGAGAAAATGTTTAGTTTGAAGAGGTTTAATGGTTTCCACTGTGATGGGCATCATTTAGGAAAAAAGATAGTTATTTTTAAAAGGATGGTATGGGAAAATTTTGTTGTATAGTACTAGAGCTCAATATCCGAATGAATCAACGCTAGAGTTGAACATTCTAAAAATTGGGTCAATTTTTTGCATGTGGTAATGCTGATTTTGTAGTAATGGAAGAAAAAAAAACTCTGCTTTTTATACCAATCTGTTAGAAGAAAGTTTTATCTCTTTTATAAATCATCCAGCAATCAATAATGCCATTTTTCAATAGGACAATACAGCCATACATATTTTTAAGCTGATGAGATTGGTTTTGAATAAGAAACATTAGAGTTTAGGACAAGCCCACTAAGTTTGAACACCTTAACCCAATCAAAATTTTGTAGGGAATTTTGTTAAGGGGATCGTCCCATTTTCAACCATCGTCTTTACCTATAGGACAAATCTTCAAATTTGGCACATGTATGTAACTTGATAAAAGGGAAAATTTTGCTTGTGAGAAATTTTTGAGTTTTTGAAAGAAATAAGATATAAAAAAAAACAATTTTGGAAAAATTATCAAAAGCTAAAAACACCTATAATATTAGAACTTGAAAAATAAAACAAATCTCATTTTATGTATCTCAATGTGTACAATAACTTGATGTCTGTGATTTTGGATAGATTAATTTCTCAATTTTTTATATTTTTTTTCTAAAAAATGAAAATTTTGATAAGTTTTTTCCCCTTCAAGGCCTCTATCTTTTTTTCAAACTCGAAAAATTAAAATTCTGAGACATCAGATTATGTGCATGAAAATTTCCTATTGAATGAGCTCCATATCATTTATGTACAACTAAAACTGTATAAGTTTTTTGGCTTTCAAATGCAAAAGAATTTGAATTTTCCCAGAGAACCTCAAATAGAAGAACCTACAGGGTATATATACACTCCCTAATGATGTTATGCAAAATAAATGAATGAAAAATTCATGTTAAACTATCTATTTAGCTCTAAATAACACCCTTGTAGCCTTGTAGCATTCCTGAATGTTAGTACTTGAATTTTTTTGGCTAGGAAAGTGGTTGCAAGATTAAATTGGAGGTTGGGAGAGGGGACTAACCACCCACTTTCAAAGGCCAACAAATTGTCAAATGAGCACTCCTGGTCAATGCATTTGGTTGTATAGATAAATTAAAATGTGTGGAATAGTAGAAATAATGATATCAAACAGGAATATTTAGGATATTGTGATGCAAAGGCTTATTAGTTAGTAAAAAACAAGAATTTTTTTATATAAGTTTCTATGCCTTCTAATACACTCATGAATGCATATTATACAATCATATAACAGAAAAACACAGCTGAGTGCCTAAATTGTCTTGCTGCTATAGCATCTGGAAGTCCTTTACTCCTTGCTCTCCGTTTGCCGCCCTCCCACTCCCGTTCTAACTGTCCGATTTGCATGAAACTTTGTCACATTATTCAGTACCCATTCTTAAATGATGTAAGCACAAAAGCTGGAAACCTTATAATTTTTAGAAAAATCACGAGACAATTGCCTTAAGGAGAGACTGCAACAGTGGATGTCAATTTGATGATAAAAGATTTTTTAGTCATGCATTCAACAGTATTAAAAGAAATTCCTTTATGAAGCTCTTGAAAGTCATACTGGCTCATTGCAGAACACGTGTGATGAATTATTGCTGGTAAAAGCACATAAAATAAAAACAAAAATTTGTATTATTTACTGGTTGAATGCAAATTTTTACACCTCATAAGTATTTCCACATTCAAAAGTGTAGTTTTGTTGTGAACTTTTTATCAAAACATAACGTCAAATATGGTATTGATTCACGTATGACCTATGTTTTGTGCATAAATTTCAGAGGAATTTGTGCTGTAATAAGAAAATTGACAGCATTTTAAGGAGTGTCTTATACTTATTTCTGACCATTTGTATATTTATATATATTTCAGAGGTTGATCTTCTTTTTTAGCTACTGTGTTTTATTAAGAAGAATAGGATTTGTAAATGGACGAAAAACATTTTGATTTATACTATACTTTTGATTTTCACAAAAATCACCTTCAGACAAAAGACATCTAAAATTTAAATTTCAAAATAGATGTACATACAAAAAAATTTAATCTGGCACCAAATCTTATCATTGCATCTTCTCTGCAGGCACTAAATTTTAGAGTTTCATTCCTCTGAACATGCATAACTTTCTCCTGTGGTACTGAAGGAATGTGCATACTTGTATGTATGGCTGCCTACGTGGGGACCGACTCTCATGCGTGTATGTACTAGTAAGTAGTTTTGTTCTGCAATTGTGTACTCAGATCATGTGTGTCATTCCAGTTTGTAGTGTTGATCTAATAATTCAGATATTGTTATTTTTTAGTTGTGTGTAACTTCAAGCTTTTTGTTACAAGCATTAATGTAATACAAATTAAATACCCTCATCTGTGCATAGGTAGTCCTAGAAGCCTTGTTGCTTATTTAGACCTACAAGTGGTGTATATTGTGATTTTAGTTTATCCTCTAATTTCTATCTTCATTGTTATACTGTGTCCGATGTAAATTACTTGTCATAAATGTTTCAAATGATTAAACAACTGGTTGCCTTTAAGTGATGTTATTGCAATAAGCAAAACTAATTCAACAGAAGCATTCATGTGCTGAGGTATGGCTTTGTTCTAAGGCAATTGTCATAACTCTATTTGCATATGTGTAAAAAATTTCCCTATCTTTTAATTGAATTAAAATTGCATCAATGTGTTGCAGGGCTTAGGATTTTATAAAAAGATTAAAATTAGCCTCATCCATCAGGTCTGTTAAATTTTTCTCATAAATTTTTAAGCAAGAATTTTGATTTGGTTATTGTTCACACAAATTTAGTACATGCTTTTATCAGTTTTATGATAGCCTTAATTTATGTCAATTCTATTGTATTGTTGGTTGTAAAAGATTGTAAAAAAAATTTTACTACTCAAACTGGACTGCTGTCATCCTTGATATTTTATAAATAAAACATGAAATATTGTGTGTTATCATTTATGAATTATCTCAAACAAGGTATAATAAACTTGTTATTATGAATGTACTAAGGTGTTCACTGCAGCTTGACCCATTTTTGGTGGTGCTGTCAAACATGACCCATCTGTGTGTCATGGTGCAGTCAATGTGCCAATTGTGTGCATGGGGTAAAAAGTCCTTAAATTTTTCCATTCAGAGCATCTCAACTTGGGTTGTAAAATTTATTCCAAGTACTTTTTTTCAGGATTGAGACCCAACAACGCTCGGTGTGGTCTGTGTAACAATTCATCTTTAATAAAACAAGATGCTGCGACACCTCCTTTCATTGGTGGGCTGTGGAGGCCTTCTACCTGCCACTCTGCCTCCAGGATTAGCATTTCTTTTCAAGCTTGCCTGGGAGTCTAAAGTGCGGCTGCCTTTGCTGATTGCTGTTGCCTTCATGTTGACGGACTATCACCTCCAGCTGGAGATCAATGTTGATATCCATATCAGAGATGAGCCACTTCCTGCCAATGATGCTCTAGATAATGTGATGAATGAAGATGATATTGCAGAGGTTGATATTCTTTTTGAAGGGATTATTGGTGAAGATTTTGAGGAGGAAGAAGAAGAAGAAGAAGAGGAAGATGATGACGATGATGACGATGATGATGAAAATGAAGAATACTCCTGTGTTGAGAGTGATGATGATGATGATGATGACTCAACTCTAGCTAATGTGGATATCTTACTTGCTGGACTCAACGTACAGATGGAAAATTTATCTGTAATTGATAATACAACACAGCAGATATGAGTTTGTCTACAAATGATTGTTTTCTTTAGGGTGTTATTATTTATTTTCTATTAGTAAGTTAGTGCTGTTTTGTAAGTATAGCTTTGTTGATCCATTTCCTTAATAGGTGTCTGATTTCAAATTTTGTCATAGTGGAGTATTATTTTTTCATGCTTTGTTTTATCTTATTTCATGAGATATTTTAAATTTAGAACTGTTTATTTCTTTCTATTCTTTGTTGATGATCTCAATTTTCTTGAACTGTCTGCTGCTTATTCATGATTTAGTGCTAGAGTTCCTATGATTAATCATAATGTAAAGAAGTTCAAATCCCATTTCTTCATAAAATTTGTCGAATGGTCACATGATATCTGAGAGATGCTAGACCGAGGAGGGTTGTAAAATCTGGTATCTTTGTAACACACTTCAGTTGTATTTTAATGCTGTAATATCTTTTGAATTGATGTTCTTTGAGGGTATGGAATGTTTAGATATGTTTGTGTCGATCACTAGATGCACCTTTGAAAAAATAAAATTGTCTAAATGATAGTAATTAAGTGAAGTTAATACCCTCATGGCTAAAAAAGATTACGCAAAAGTGAGAGATCCTTGGAATGCCAGCTAATTGTCAGATTGAAAGTAGTGCCTCAAATTTCATATTTTTGTATGGTTTGAGAGTGTGTATCTAATTTTTTTTCTGGAAATTCTTTGACTGTCAAAATGTGTAGGTTTCTGTTGGCATATACAAAAATGTTTATTTTAGTAATTAACTAGGTGAACAAAGAGGTTACCTCTCCTGCCCTGGCTGGATCAGACCTGTGCTCTTCCTGCATTTTCTATCAAAATAGTGGGAATCTTCTTCATCTAGAACATGTTTTCTATTAGGTCATATTCTTGAGAGCTGCATTTTTCTACGTGAGAGTTAATTCAAAAATTATTTAGCCATAACAGAATAATTTTTAATTAGTGTAGTATGAAGAAAGTAGCAATTCTTGGCATTTCATATCAAAATAAAGGACTTTTAAGCGATGAAACTTTATTTTCGTGTTGAAAAAATTGCTTTGAAAGTGCTGCTATTCAGTGTGTGGTACCTACCTCACAGAAAACATAGCTCCCTAGAGTTGGCCTGTATTCCATTGTATCCTGGTGAGATAGGTGTGCAGGTCAAGTGCTGTGCTTGTGAATGACAATCTACGCAAGTGTGTAACTACTCCAGTTAATGAGGGGTGTAACTTTGACTTAACAGATGCTCATGTGTCATTCCTGTCCAACTGTCCAAAAGTACTCAAGTTTTCTGCTTTTTATAAGTGTGAGGTGCTTTTGTTCTGAGTTTTATTTGTATCTTGAAAACCTCTATATTTGAGGTGCATATCATAGCTCCTCTCAGATAGCATTACCTGATGATCATGGTGAGATTTTTTCAGTAGAATGGTTGTATAGTCAAAGACTTTGATATGCTGATCTATTAATGTTAATTTTATTTTTGTCTTGCATGGCTTATTTCAATGCCTTTTGTGAAAGCTTCATTTGGCTTCTTTATATGGTGTAATTTTATTTTCTATTTCTGAAAAATGATTTTGCTCTTTCAAATTTTATGTATTTGTAAAATAACTAGAATTACACAGATGAACTATTAAAACAGAAATACTGAGTAGAAATATTTTATCTATTGTGTAATGAGAATGTGCGTGTGTGTACATTCTATTTCAATTATGTTTTCTCTGAGGTGTAAGGCAGGGCATAAAGTCACATGTGCGCGGCGTGACAGCGCATTGTCATTGTTTTGTTTTCAACAACAATCCACTTTTGCTTGTCTGGGAAGTATTTCTGCATGCAGAGATGTAATCAAAAGTAGGATCAAAACCATTAATGGAAAATGAAACTTTGTACTGTCACAGTGTGTCCAGTGTCACTTTTTGGGCGGCTCACTCTACATTGCCACTCTTGTAATCTTATCTGGTCACACTGCTGTAACTGGATGTATACTGTTTAAAGCTCTTCTCCTGTAACTATGTCGTTTATAGCTCTTTTCCTGTACATGTATTCGAGGGAGTTTACTTTATCAAGGCAAAGTAGGATTACTAGGCCGCTGCCAAGTCTGAGATGTTATTTTATTGAGTTTTTGAAGGGCTTGGTGATCATTGCAGGGTCCTACTGGCCATAGACCCTCAAGCAGCTTCTACAGCACTAGTTGCTAAGGAACCTGTTCAGGGTTTTATACTCAAGCAGGTATTATTTTTCAAGTTTTCTATTGAATTTTCCCTCTTTTTTTTTAATTTCCTTCTTTTCTTTTGTTATTGAATTTTTCCCTCATTTCCATTGTTTTTGATTAAATTTCCATTGCTGTTCAGGTGTTTTTATTGAAGCAGAGCGAGACGATCTTCGACACACGTCGTGCTGATTCAAGCACCATTTGATTGTGTTTAAGTTGTTCACCTCAAAGTGCTCGAATTCGCTGCTTTTAGCGCAAGAGCTCACATTTCGAATGTCCCTTACTGGAATTTTTTCAAATGAAGTGGTGTTCAAGGTGAGAACGCACCTTGTGTCTTAAGAACCAATCGCCTGTGCTGTATTTTCCGTGTTTTCCTATGAGAGAGCCACTGGGGCAACCCAGGGGGCCACCTTTAGGTTGCCCCAGCTTTGTTCATTTGGGAATTCGGGACTTTTATCTTTCGTAGTCATCTTGCTTCTTCTCATTTTCATGCATTCTTTGCTGATTATTCTGTATCTTTTCTTCCCTTTTAACTTGTTTCTATGCGCAAGGGATCTTGTGTGGGAACGCCTCTGTGCATAGATTCTACATTTTATAAAATCCATTCATAAGGGTTCTTTTTTTGTCGTCTCGATCACATTTGCTGTGGGCAGGGAGCTTAAAACTAACCAATCGTCTAAACCAGAGAGAAAATGGCCGACATGCCAGAGGGGCCCCTCCTACTCGCTGCTTAGGACTCTTGTGCCTCGCGAGTTCCATTTTAGGGTCGCTTTTGCTCTGCAGCAAGACATTCATTTGTGTGTCCCAGTGCCTACCTGCCAGCAGGGTGCGACTTGGTCTCTAAATTTATTCTAAACTCTAAATGATGGAATTACTTATAGACCAAGACTACTGACGCCCCATGGACGCCCGTGTGCATCATGCAGGAGTTGAGTATTGGAAAGGAAGCGTCTGCGGTTCTGCTGCTGAAAACTTCGTGGTGAAGCTTGGTTCCTGGTCTATTTTGTGAAAGAAACAAATATGATCAAAAAGTGTGTCTTGTTAGGTCATATGTAACCCGTAATGGTTAAGCTTAACTACGAAGGTTTTTTGATGCATTCAAGTTATAGAAATGGATTTAATTTTCTATTATAATTTGAGAAATTTCTTGGAACACACCGAGTTGCTCAGGAAAAGGTAACATTGCTACCTCACATGGGCACTAAAATCTAAATATCTTGAAAGTAGTGGGCTGAAAGAGTTCTATGGTATGTGCGCTACAGATTTTATTTCACCGTGTTTGCTCTATGATGTTATTTCGTGTGTTTTAGCTTCCGTTGTTGAGCAGTGTTGAAAAAATATACGATACTGGACTAACTGAGGGGTTATAAACTGGTCTTGATGGTACCGCACAGTTGAAATTCTTGGGCCTCATCAGAGCAAGGGTGCTGGTGGCGGTAAAATCTCTTGAGCGAGATCTCGAGTTGATATCGGAGTGTGGTATCCTAGCTACGCGCGACACCCCAACGATGTTTCCGTCCTACTGCTCGACTGCAGCTACATTTTCCTTTGCCTTCTCTGTGAGAACAGTAATGTTTTGCCACATGTCACTTTCATCGTTGAACATTTCTGTATTCCTCAGGGAAACACAACGAAATCGAATCTCTCGCATCGACGTTTTCCGAGTGTTCCTTAGCACCCTATTGCTAATGGAGTTGCGCAAGCGATGCCAATAGGATGCGCTGCATCTGAGTGGCGTGGGCTGGGTTGCAATCGTCAGCTCACTCCCGTTTTGAGTGGGCAGATTCTTCATTCCGGCAACGTTGCCATGCGGTAGGCGCGAGGGGCAATCCTGCATTGGTTTTCATGGTGTCCGTCCGTTCCAAACTTCAACGAGACGAGTTTCGACTTGGCACTTCAGCGGCCAAGAAGGCCTAATTCTTCCTGTTAGAGTTGATCCTGGTCATTTTTGTAGAATGCTAAATGCAGCCTTGTTGGGGAAGTAATTATTGGCCCGAGAGGGTCGAAGGAGTTCCGCTCCAGGTCCGTGCATTCCTGTGTAACCTTTTTGGTTTTGTTACCTCAATCATAATGATAAAACGCCCGTTTTATGGGACCCATGATAGCCTGAAACTGATTTCTTCCGTATGCTTTATTACTTTTGTGATATTCTTATTTAATGACAGTTCTTTTGAATATTTTGTTTCACCAACATGCCCATCATTGCTGGACTTGGCTGTATCACTGGACATTCAGGCGCTCTGTTCATTTGTTTAAAGTCTACCTAATTTTCTAATAAATACGAAACCTATTCTCCGGCTTTTCATGTCCTGTAAACCTAGTTTCTGTGATTGTTTTGGTACATTCTTTTCGGCCCTGACCGGGTGGTGCGGTTTGTGCACCGAGTTGGCTTGAGTGTGCTTCATTTTGGGGCTCACAATCTCTCAAACATCTTGAAAATACCTTATGGGAAAAATAAAAATATTTGTATCTCTTATTTAGAGAATTTTTTAAACTGAAAATGCAGCTTCATATAAAGGTCAGAGACATCTAACCGAGTCCAGTTGAGAATTTCGAGTCGACGTTCAGGAAGCGGACAGGGCGGTCTCCGCTGTGTGCATCATACGTTTGAGTCATTTGCGACTCCAGTTGTTTATTTTGTTTTGAACACTCACCGGAAGAAATCATGGACAATAAAATTAGAGGTGTACCAATACCACTTTTGCATTCAAATACTTTACTCATAACAGGCTTACATACGAAAATAAGACTATAACTAGTGCCAAAATGATATAAATAGAAAATTAAATTTCTCGCCCCAAAACCACGCATAATAGTGGTTTAGCAGTCTCCCTTGTCACGTCCTACAAGCTCTGACCAACCCAAACCTCAGAAATTCAGGTTGCCATTGACGAACACAAATTTCTCAAAGCTCTTATCCTTTATACGCGATCGTTATGGCCTCAGAATATCAGAACCTATGCGGAGTGAAGGCTCTACCAAGGTTTAGTTAGAGTAAAAGAAAATTTATCACAATCACCAGTTTATTTCCCCCAAAAAAATTTGATTTACAAAAATATCGACCATTATGTGCGTTTTAGCTGATATTTTTACATTGATATGTAATTTGAAGCAATTATGTTGTAATAGCGAAAGGATCCAGTTTTAATTTTTGCCGATTTTTGTCCAATACATAGTATTTTTGATCACGTTCAAACTTGATTGTGATTCCGCTGGTACGGTCGCTTGCTCGGAGGGCCGCTAGCCAGCTACTTTAACTTCAGCAACATCAACTGTTGAGTTTGTATCGATGCGTTGCGACATCGGCAATTCGA
>VOMN01127363.1:0-65277 GCA_014899125.1 Orchestia grillus
AGCCGTCTTAGTTCACAGTTGGCAATATCATCCAGTTATTAATTTTCAAGTATTTCTGCGGAAATTGACATGTCATTTATTATACAAAAAACGATCAAATGACACGCTTTGAAGTTTGCTGCACAAGCTTCTCCATTTTTTTGTAGTTTTCAGCGAAGTACATAAAAAGATGTTGGATCCTGCATATCATGGTATTCAGGTATAAATAATTTCAAGAAAGGGAAATCGTGTAGTAATTTAGAAAATAACTACTTTGATCACACTTGAAGATGATTTAATTATGAAGTATTACCAAATACGGAGATAGCCTTTTACGTAGTTCGTAGTCAGACGCTTGCATAATATAGTATTGCGCACCCCTCCATTCCTTAGAGAGATATCAATCAACCGATTCCTCATCGATATTGAACCTCTGCATTACAAGGGAAGGTATCTATCATGATTCTATATCGATATTGAATTTTTCCATTCCGAAGACAGATATCAATCAATTTATTCATCATTATTGAAGATAGCTCAGATTCGAACAGTGGAACAAAATGAGCAGAGTTTTGCCGTTATGTGGTCGTAAATTTTGTTTTTAAAAATACGCTACACACTCTGTAAAGTCTTCTGAATGCAACCTACGGATGCAATTTGGGGCTTGAACCCGGTGATGCTCTCTCGTCCGGGCACTTGGGTGGTTGTTGATCTTCATCGAAGAATGTGCAGTGATTTGGTAAGTTCAAATTTTGCATGGGACCTACCTTAAAATATGATATCTTTTAATTGTGTAATACTGCTATATTAAAAAATTTGTGAAATTATATTTTCTAAACTGTATAAGATGTTTAAATTGTTTCAAAAACTGAATGGAGAGGGTACAGCGAATTACTTGTTGATCTCACATCCTTCAGAGGAACCCCAGATTGTGGTTTCTTATGCGTTTTATAATTTATCCTAACTTCGCTTGTTTTTCATCACATTGACTTTCATTGTTTCAATTCCTTTTATTTTCCCATGCCCTGGTTTTAACATTGGCATTTTTCATTGCACTCATCCCTTTTACGTTACTTTCTTTTTTAACCTTGCCTTTTTTCGTTTACATAACTTCCTTTCCTATTACCTTACATTTTTCATTTCATAATACTTTACTTTATTTAACTTGACCCACTTTTGTCCTTTTACCTTGGCCTGTCTTTCTTTACAATACCCTAGTCTCCTTCACCTTATCCTCTCTCCTAATTAGAAAATATATTCAAACCTCAAAAGACCTTCAATCATAGCTTGGCAACTACCCACACGTGAAAGTCCATTTCCTTTTTCATTTCCGTGCTGCCTTAGAGATATTAGCCGACTTTGATTCGGTCCATCATAGAAAGAAAGGATTTCGCCAGTGAACACCGCAGTTAGCGGCATGTCCGGAGACCTACTTCGCTAATTTTCCGCGTTCTGAATCGGCATCCATGGTTACCCACCATGCCGATCCGTCATACATGAAAAACACAAACGTATCTAAGATACGGAACAACGTTACCGCGATCGAATCTTGAAACTTCAATACCGCCCTTCAACTGGAAACTTAGCAATGCTTCAAAACGTAAAAGTGCTTGGTGTGTGTGTGTGTATAGACGAAATTGTAACCTTTGCACTTGAACTTGGTGCATGGAACACTTACGTATAACTGAGGTGAAGGTATCAATTTTAACTTCGATTACAGTTCTCTAAAAAATATTTCCGGGGGCAAAATACGAAGTTCGTAGTATTTGTAGATATTTTGTAATTGAAAGAACATGTATGAATTCCGTTAAAAGCCTCGTAAAAAATATTTTTCTACAGATCAAATAAGTGCTTACGAAACCATGATTGCACGAAAAGAAGACCGCTGTAAGTCTATTTTGTCCGCCTCAAAAATCTTCCAGGAAGTAAAAGTTCTAATTTACTCACTGATAAATAAATTCTGTATAATCGTTTTGTATCAGCAATAATTTTTCCGCCAGTAATGAAACATCATTCAAAGGAATTACCTCACCAAGGGTGGTTGTTGTTTTTCACATTGCTTCTTTAAAATATTTTCTTCACTTGCTCCGGAGAGCGAGCTCTACAAATGTCAAGCCCAAGAAGAATGGAGGAATAATGGTGCATTTGAGATGGCAAGATATTCGCCAATGAACAAAAGTGTTGTCGGTGTAGAGCCACACTTGTTACCCTAAATCTGTAGGAATTTAGGGCAATTCTAATTTTGATTCCGAATAAGCAGTTTTTGGCAATTAGGGTGAGCGCTCCATCAGGCTGCTCATCACGCGTTTTTGTCCTAGACGGCAATTAAGGCCTTGAAAAATACCATGCCTAAGATATGCATTAATTAGTTGCCACTCGGAATGTCCCAGTGAGAAATTCTGCAAAACTCTCCTGTTTGTAAGGCTGATTGCAAGCTTAATGCTCCTGAGGTCTGACCCGCGCCAAAATTTGTGTCGGGCACCGCTCGAATGAAAGGAAGTTTTCAAAATAAAGTTGTGTGCAGAACCTCGTTTTGTGAAAATTTATTGAAAAATATATTACACGACGAAAATTCCTGCTAACGCCTGCAGTATTTCTCAGGGATATTTTTTCAAATGAGAAATGTAAATCTTGGAGTTAGTAGTTTTAGCTGATTCCTCAATGCCAAAATGTGTCCCAAGCCGACTTGTGCGAAGGCAAAAATTGTTTTCTTTTGTATTCAGTGAGGAACCATGTTTGGCAAGCACAGTTTTGGCTCGGGACCGCGGTCATTGCCAAGAGCCTAATTTAAACTTCAAATTATTCGTGTGAACAATGTCTTTATTAGAATATTCAGCGCGAGTTTTCTGACGGACACTGCCACAGAGTTTTGCAAATTCATGTTTTCCTGCGTACAATATTAGAAACAAACTTCTAGTGCTGTCATTAAAAAGTGGGCAATTAATTTCCGCATGTGTCCTTCATTTTTCCTAATTTCTAAATTATTCATTTTCTAAAAATGTCGCCTAACTTGACATCACCTGAAATTTTGGAAATTGAGAGTTGTTTGCGATTTAGATCTTAATTTTGAGATGGGGTCGTGTAGGTTTGGGTTTGGTCTGGATCCATACCTCACAGACCAGATTCAGTAGTTACCATACAACTTTCAGTTATCAATGCATAGAGATTACGACTGTTGTACATAGTACACGTAAATAAAACGAAGGTGGTTCGTACGTACGTATTATAGAACTGCACGAGTTTCTACTCTCGCGGGTATTGCACATGGAACTCATGAAATGGAGCTCTTTAATAAAATGAATAACACATTTTTGGACTGATTCGTAAGTAATACACTTGTTTGCCATGGACAACACGCTGACCGTATCAAAAAGCCCTAAAATTCCTTACCTGAGTTTCTAAGACAGTTCTCGTCTTTTGATGAGATATACAGTTCATATGCTTCTATTATGTCTATTTTATTGGGTAATTTACCTGTGCAAGAAATAATCAAAAGTCTTTAATTAATGATGAATAGTGGGAGTGATACCTCGTGAATATAGAAGATTTAACAAAATTTTATAGCTAGAGAAATTCAGCGTCTGTACATATGCTTTAGACTTGTGATGCCGTGCGTTGTCATGCAGCAAAACTCAGTCCACAAGTCTGAAATGTCTCTCTCTCAATTTTTTTTTTTGCTCATTCATTCAACTTTTCCAGAGCAGAAAAAAGCTGATGTCGTTCTTCCTCGAAATAAAATGAATTGAAAACAACTCTTTTTAAAAACTCCCACGCTGTTGCCAGTGGCTCTTTTGTGTGTCCCGAGGAAATTTTAGGCAATGTTTTGGAGAGGAGATTCACTTGCTTTCAAGTACAGACTTTCTTTTCTCGTTTCCGAGGAGTGTTCACTTCCAATCGCTTTCAATAACTCCATGCAAAAACATTTTCCCAGAGGGAACAAAACTAATACCACATCTCGAGGTTATGCTTTTTTTAGTTTCATCCATTCAATGCAGAAGGAACCTTTGCAGTTGCCTTGCTTCCTGCAGTTAGTTTCAAGGCCTTTGAAACAGATGTGCAATAATGTTTCCAATACAAGCTTGTTTCATTTTAGCTCTTTTCATTAAGCAGAAATTCAAAAGACACAAGAAAGAAAAATTACCCGAAAAGATATCTGGCTAAGAAAAAGTCGTACTTTTTACGTTCTAAGAAGTTTACTTAATTAGGTGACAAGATCAGCCAACGAAAAAAGGTACATCATTTCAGGCTTAAAAATCTTAAATTTTCATCAGCTATGATAGAAGATTATTACAACGTGTTTCTCAGAGCAACGCAACACGCCGTTCATTCTCGAGTGTTTTATTTTTGTTGAGATGAAAAGCCCGCAAATACACCTCCGTAAAAGCTCTTCTTTTTAAAATAACATGTTGAACAGGGCTCGTTGAAGCATCAGCGAGAAAAGTTGACAAGTCTGAGGTTTTTTTTCAATAACATAGAAGATCGTAGACGAGCTTTGCGTCACGAGCCTTACTCGGTCATATCGCAGGTAGAAGTTCATTAATCGGGAGGGGATTTTACACCTCACTAACCTTGAAAAATTTCATGACAGTAATTTTCCACACTATTACTGATCTATTTTTTCGTATTTGGATCCACGGTAAAGGGTTTTTCTGTAATTTATATTGACAAATATAGATTTTTGATATATTAAAACTTCATACTAAGACTTCTGCCAACCTATACGAACATTTATGTATAATATACTGCACATAGATATGTTTATATATTATTTTCCTTTAGTAGAAGGACTTAACCAAGACGAAAATGGTACCTTCAATATGTCCACTATTCTCCTGCTTTATAAACTATATATATATACATTTAATCCCTAATTAACGATGTTTGTGACTCAGGATACACATCACTTGGGCAGTTCTTACCGGAATAGTTCATATTTTAGAAGTTCTACTCTAATATAAATTTGCTTTGATCCTCACCAAGGATACAAGACTGAGTGATCAGGGACTAAAATTGTCCTCACTTTAAGTCAGGCCGCTCCTCGAATTTGAAAAAACGAGTTACATTTTTGCGTTCTTATCTAGCAAACTCCTCGAGCTAAAATAATTAATAAAAGAGCCCGTCAACACTTTGACTTTTCTATCTATATAACCCTTAAATTTGATAAGAAAATCTTGGCGTCAATAGAGCAGTGAGGTCAACAGTATCGTATTGGAAAAAATAGCAATAAATCACAAAAAGCGCTTGACGGAAAGTCCAAATTGTACGCTCGTCTTGTGAAATTAATTAGACATACTGTAAGTTGACATAAACAGTGCTGTAGGGTAATCCTAACCCCAATTTTGCCATTTATAGGAACCTAAAATTGGCCACGGAAACACAAACGCTCTCAAGACGTACTCGGTTCGAACCGAATATTCGTTTATGCCTGTGCGTTTTATTCAAAATCGACGCTTACCAAACCAATAAGCAGTTTGGGGCCAGTGTTTACCCCGATACGATCCTTTAAGGGTAAACCGGGAATAAAATTTAAAAGATGAAGGCGTTTTGAATTCGTGGGGAACTTTCCGACATGTTCAGCGTTTGTTCACTCAGTTCACTCTATGAGGATTTGATCATGTCAAGAACAAAACGGGGCGGAAAGTATAAAATTTTCCCCATGAAGTTTTTGTGTACATTACATGTACGTTCTAAGAAGTGGCAATCGTAGCGCGAAACTATATTTGTATAGAAATGTTTTTAAATGGTGGCGTTCAGAGTAAGAAAGGTTTTTTCTCAAGCAGTTAAAGCAATAATCTCCGAGAAAACAATATTAGACTCCAACAAACGGCCCCATACAGCGTTTATATCCTGGTTGGTGAGCTAAACACGTACCAATCTCGAAAAAATGAACTGCGATAAACACGCTGAAAAAAGACGCTAGCGTGAGAAGTCGATGCACTGTCGCGCAACTCGTGTGTTGAAGTGAAGACAAAACGGTGCCAAAGTCCACGACTAAGTCCTCGTTTTGACACGAACAGCACACGTCATTGTGACCACCGTAGTAGGCCGTGAAAGGCACCTTTAATTAAGGAGTGCAGCAACCACATCACGCATCGTTTTATTCAAATAGTATTGTAAGAACTCTGGCAGGCCTCATGTTTCAGTTTATTTAGATTGTGATCAACGAAAAGTCTATAATTTGAATTCTCCGGGGATTCCAAGATACCCAAATCTACGACGACTGCAAAAAACGAGGAATCACAGCCAGTAAATTCCGCGTAATACTTCACAACCTCAGCGAGCTAGCTGGCGAGAGATCGTAGAACCCAGGGAATAGTTTCACTTCTTCTTCTCGTCGACTTTTCGGGCAAGTGCGAGAAAGAATAATTCTGAGGCGTTGCAGCCTGTGCACAAAGGCGACATTTTTCGTACGTATCACGCAGAAAGTTCGTTTTAATTTCAAACGAAGAATACATTATTCTAAGGTGGTGCAGCCGGTGCTCGAAGATGGCATGCATTTAATGAGGGAACATGGCGGCAAGGAGCTTTACGACACGGAGCTCTGCCAGGCTCTCGCAGCCGAGGTTACAGTTTCTGAGCAGTTTTCCGTTGAAGTGTCGAGCGCGGATTGGGCAAATTCGGTTTCGGGAAGCGTGAGCTGCAAACCGTTCCACTTTTAAAAAAAACGTGAGGCTCCCAAAATGAACGGAGCTCGAAGTTGAGCTGTGCGTGGGTTGCTAAAGCTACAACCTGCGAATCTATTAAATTGATAAAAATTTATCTGTTACTGATAAAAGATCCGTTTTGCGAGAGCGTGTGGCTTGAATTTTGTAGGGCGCTAAAAATGGGATACCTGCCAAGATATTTCCTTGAAGGGGAAAAAGCATTTGACTGACCATTTAAATGCAATGTTTAACTACATCATAGAAAACTCAAGATGTGAATAAGAATTCATACATTCCAAAACTTTTAGCCGTCGTCGTTTGCGAGCGATGATACGAAAAGAAAAATTTCTTACCGTTAGTGCGGACGCTCTGAACGTTCAAGAATTAGCGGGCCCAAATGTGCGCTTTGCTGCTCGGGAAGATCAGTGAGGAAATTCGAATTACTTTAATCAGAGCTCGGAAACATTTCAGTTTATTTGAAGCTGCGAAAAAGCTGCCGACGAAGCACCACGGACATCTTTTCTCTCTTCTCGACGCAAACGAATGGTCGACGCGGAGACAAACACATCTGCCTGCCTGGACGGGCGACGAAGAGTGAAGGGATGGGGGTGAGGTGTTCTAGAGGGGCGAGGGCCACAATGAGGCTGTTTAGTCCAGTCAGGGCCCCGTGGAGGAGGCCCCTGGCACAGCGTCCCTCGCATAGTAATGTGGGCCCTCAATCACGGCGCCCCCCGAGGCACGGGCCTCTCACCACCACCACGCTCGGGAGGGTCCTTCCATTACCCGCACTCCACAGCTGCTGAATCAACCCGACAACCTGGCCCGAAATGCCTCAACCAAATCGAGCGTCGGCAGCTTGTGCATTCTTTTCTAAGCCAAGATTTGAAGACTTAATTCAATCCCAGTGATGCATACAAAACTGCACTTTGCTTCCACGCGAGGAAATTGGTGATTTGTTTACTTACCAGAAAATGTACCAAAAAAGTTGGAAAAAACTGGAAGAAGCTGGATAACTTTCTACAAACTATCCCTGATAGGCCGCCATTGCCTCACTATTTTCAGACGGCGGAGGGAAACGGTCTCATTCAACAGCTCGTGGATATGCGAAGGGACACCATGCACACAAACCGGCGGCACCCCAGTGTGACCCAGGCATAAAGGCACAAACATTTTCAAGATATTCAAGATGTACGCTCCTGCTCTGTGTGTCTTCGTTCCAAAACGACTTAATTCTTGCGAGGACCCGGCAGTAACGTAGCAGTCAACATTTGCAGTTTGATAATCGTTATCATGTTGATTTTTTCTTTTTATCGTTGCAGCTGAAGTAAGTCTAAAAGTAACCTCTACTACATTCCATAATGCTGTTTCTGAAGTATCTGTATCCCTTTGCATTGCTATGCATATACATTTCAATGTATTTTGTTTTATATCCATCTGCATTAATTTTGAACTTTCTTATGCCACCTAAATATTCACTTTGCTTCAAATCTGGCGGAACTGGAAGCCTCACCATTGAATTGCTGTCTTTGAAGTCGAATGCAACATACTATTGTTTAGTTACATTCTTTGCCTGTGACGGGGGCTTGTCATGCATGAACGCTTTATTTTGCGGTATCAAAATGACAAAATGATCGCAATGTTCTTTGTTCAATAACTGATAGTAAAAGGCTTCGTTGAAAATGGTATGTAGTTTCACCAACGCAAGGAAATTACCAGAATCTTTAATAATCACCTTATCGGCCGAAGTAAGATTATCGAGGGTTTCAAAATTATTGTAGCTTTTTATCCTGATCTAACTACGAACTTTGTAACATGTTAGCTACAGTCGTATCATCAACAATCACAAAATTCACAGTAGAATTGATAGAACGAATTAAGATGATTGTCCTATTCAGCAAGATTCAGATAAGTGACTGAATTGATCGTCAAAGTCCGACAGTATGTAGATTTATTATGGACCTTATAACTCCCAAAATCTCTACGACATCGGGAAATTATAAAGTTATCAGCTGATATCACTGAGGTAAACAATTTTATCTCCGTTATTCATCAGTTCAAACGAACTAAATAAAATGAAACTCTCAGACGCAGTTCTACCGGACAGCATGAAAAGCTGCATTAGTTTCCCTGGTCACATTTTGTCCATGTTAATTTTTCCTTTCGATGAACACGAAAATGAAGCGCATGAAGTCTAAATTGCTCTGTTAATATCTCATTTGTTCGACCACGCACACAGACTCTGAAATAAATACACGCCTTTGCATGTTCAGTGTTGCTGGAGGTTCATTAGTGGGTCTCATTTTAATGAGCACTCGTATGATTTAGAGGAGATTATTGTTCGAGAGAGTGAGTTGGATTTTAGGACTTAGTTTTATGGTCATTAGCGATCAGATGGCGCCCTGGTCCTCTGGGTTGGGGCAGCAAATGAGGTCCTGACGAGGTTTAATTTAACTGATAACTGAGTACAAGTTGCATAGCAGCCTTGGGCACGTTCACCGTGTTGTCGTGCTGGCTAGCTACAGTCCAGTTTGCATGCTGTGAGTTAAAGTCTTTCATCATGAAACGAAGGAAATTAGTTTAGGATAATATACGTGTTGAAGCTGTGTAACATTTCTGCATAGTCTCGTAACTCTGGCCAACCCAGAAGTTGTGAAGCATAAAATATGGTTGCAGTTAGGTATGATATTCTTCCTCTAGACTATTATGGGAAGAGGCACTAGAATGGGATGAAGAGACACTTTTAAGCCGAATGTTGTAGACCTTTTCACGATGCGGGGCTGAAGGTGGTTGGTAGGAGTACTCCCAAAAACATTCTCACCATCTCACAATGACAAAAAATGCTGTTAGTTTTACTAAAATTGTTGTGCCAGAAGTGATAATCGGATGCATAACTTTGGTGAATGAATGCTTGATTGCAATTTAAATAGGACGTTCAAATAAATTACTCATATATTTTGGCTAATACATTTCAACTTAGAGAGAATGAATCTAAATCTAATTGAATAGGATCTTATAATTTCACAAAATCCACCAAATTTGTGCTAAATCACAACTTTCTGTAGTTTCCCGGAAGTTAAAAACCATTATCAAAGTTTCTCCATGATCCTAGGAATTTGACATCATTTTCTAATTTTCCTCGAGTTTCGAAATCATTGTCTAACTTTCCTGGAAGTCTGAGATAACAATCTCATGATAATTATTATCAATCCAACATATTCGTTCTTCATAAATTTTTGTAAAATACGTTGTTAAAAGAGGGAACCCTTAGAACCAGGACGGAGCGTAAAAATCTAAAACTGAAAAACCGACTAATTGGCCAGTATAATGAAACCAAAACCCAGTGATTGGCCAGTATGATGAAACCAAAACCGACTGATTGGCCAGCAGGATGAAACTAAAACCGACTGATTGGCCATTATGATGAAACTAAAACCGACTGATTGGCCAGTATGATAAAACCAAAACCAAAGGCGGAGTAACAAATCTTTGGGAAGTATCATATCTTATCGTCACAATACTTTCCAAATATTTCTCAGGAAATGTTTTATTTCCTCCTATTTTTAGTTCGCATAAACATTGCATAAACATTCAACCGTCATATATGTACTGCCATGTATTTACAATATTATTTTGTAAAATTGTATAGTTGAATGTTGAGTGCGCACACCGTAGAGTTTTGGGGCCGATACGACTTTATCGGTGTCGAAATTTACTTACTCATAGAATTGAATAAAGAACCAAAGAAATATAGGGACTTTTGAAAAATTAAAACTCTCTAAATACGTTAAAAGGAAAAATAAATGCGTTGCCGGATAAAGCAAAAAATACTCTACGAAAAGTTAGGAACTACATACAATTCAAATCTATTTGATAAAATTATAAAATAATTGTAACATAGAAGGACATGTTGTAATTTTTATTTTATTCGATATTTCATGAAGCTTCAACTAATTTTTGGAGTCACCCTACATTTTCAATAAATACTCTTTTGCAAAACTTTATAGTTAAATGTTAGGAGCGTAAACCGTAGAGTTTTGTGAACTTCAGCCTCTCTGTGGCTAAGTAGAGAATGATAAATAAAAAATCTAATCATCATAATCAGAAACTTATAAACATGAAAAATAAGAAATAACGCACGGAATGTTGCACTCTTAATTTCATTCTGCTGCATAAGTGCCCTGAATGTTTCATAAGCTACCATTATTCAAAACTAGATTTCCAAAAGAGAAGCAGGGGTTTATAGCTAAACAGCACTACCCAAAACACTCTCAAATCAAAGTGAAAAAAGTGATCGTTGTAGTCTAAACTATTTGTATTTAATTCAAATACTTAGTTGAATTACTATATTAGTTCATTTGAAAAGAAATTTAACCTTACGGCAAAATAATATGAACACAGTAAAAAATTTATGTAATAGTACGGTATTTTTAAGAGCAAAGGCCCAACAATATTCACTATTTTGGGTGTACAATTTAATTATGGGGCTGTAAATTAAAAGAATTGTTAATAACGATATATTAGTTAATGGACACCTGATATTAATCAGCAAGATACCCTTCTACGTTTGGAATCAGTTTATTTTATCTATAATTCCCTTTACTTTCAATCAATTTTATAGGCAACCTGGCACAGACTGTTATTGAAAACCAACTTTCAGAACACTTGATCAGCATGAGCCAAATAACAGGTAGAAGTTACCAGTAGTAATATTTTGCGTACACTTGGATAGTACATTCAATTTAATAAATTTAAGATAAGCGATAGTTCATAGTTGGAATTATTTTTGGCTCAGACTGGCCGGAGGACAAGCAATCAGATTTCTACGAGATAGAAGAGTTTCAATCTCACTAATTTGTTGGCTGAATTGAGTCATAAATATTTTGCAGAATTTACCTTGTACATACCAAATGTGTGGGGCGGAGGACTCCTCCTGCGCCATCTAGTTACAACTGCCGTATTTGAATATTTTTTCCGCTTCGAACACATAAAAAACATTTTATTATTGAGCTACAGTCTCCGAGGCCATTCAGATGCAAGCCTATTCAGAGTTTCTCGTAGTTACTGAGCCGATGCAGAGCCTTATGTGAGCCGATGCAGAGCCTTATGGGAGCCGATGCAGAGCTTTATGTTAACTTAAATCTTGAACTAAGAGAAATTTTAAGGTTCATACCGTTCCCAATCTATTATGAATCTTGATAGAATATTATCTTCCACTCCGAACGTAATATCATTAGGATTGTCGTATTGTGAGACAACATCTTTCAAGATTCGACTGCAAGAAATTCCAAAAAATTTAGCTTGGGGCTATTTTGAAATTACGGATCATCTTGAACTTCAAGTACGAAAATTACCCTTTTTTTGACAAAGAAAAGCCTTGATTGTAATTTACTGAGTGTAAATAATTCAACAAAAGCTGACGTTGCCCTAAAAAATGTTTTCGTTCAACATTTCTACCACACGTATTTTGGTGTTATTGGTGCATGTTTGGTTTTGTGTAGGTATTGGTGCATGTTTATTTGGTGTGTAGGTATTGGTGCATGTTTGTTTGGTGTGTAGGTATTGGTGCATGTTTGTTTGGTGTATATGTATTGGTGCATCGTGATACTGGTGCATGTTGGTGCTGATGTGTTAGTGTTGGTGTATTCATGCGGGTGTTTTCGTGCTGGTGTGTTTGTGCTGGTGTGTTCGTGCTGGGGTGTTTGTGCTGGTGTATTCGTGCTGGGGTGTTTGTGCTGGTGTGTTAGTGTTGGTGTATTCGTGCTGGTGTGTTCGTGCTGGTGTGTTCGTGCTGGAGTGTTTGTGCTGGTGTGTTCGTGCTGGTGTGTTCGTGCTGGTGTGTTCGTGCTGGTGCTCGTTGATACTGGAAACGTCTCGCCCCATCATGCAAGATGAAAGCTTCACTTCCACCTCATTGGAGTCGCGCTGTTCGCCCGAGCTCCATTCCGTCTTGAGTATTAACCTGACACGAGAGGGCCATATCCCCCGATACTGTCGGATATTTTTCAAATATGTTATTCTGTTTCCAGTGAACCCGGTTTGGTGGGCGTTTTATTAATTTGTTATTTAGTATGTAGGCCCAATCAATCCGTATAGGTTTTCTACAGTTCTCAGTGCGTAAATGAACGGTGTAATTCTTATTGAAAATAATCTCACACTAGCTTCATTGTCCTGCTCGTTGTTGCATCATAAGTACGTCGAGCGCTTGCACCCTCATTCAACAGGTGAAATTTGGCCTCCAAAAGCACTCTGAGATTTTTTTTTCAGTGAGTCCCAGAACAATCCTTCGCTCTCTGATCTAGTGAAGAACTGCAAGTGTGTGCTCTGTGCAGTAAACTCTGCAAATGAATGCACAGTCTGTGCAGTATGCTTAGTAAAATCCATCTTTTATTTTCATTTTTTACGCTGGTAACACCTCATACGTGAAATCTATTTGTTTCTCCATTTTATAGTTACAACACCGTGTGCACGTCAGCGGACAATAAATTGTAAGTGCGAGGAAAACGGCTAGAAGGGTGCAATAAAAAGTTACGGGGAGAAGTTTCCTTATATTTTAGAGCAAAAGGTCGAGCGCTGAAGCAAAGTGCAAGGAACAACACACAAAAGTGCGAAGAATGAGAGCATCCTGAGCAGTTTTCGCAAGCGGCTTCGAAAACTTAACTTACAAACACATCTATTGTATTTTCGCTTCACGCTACCAAGTAGTCAGTTCTCAATCGATAAACACATAGCAATGTTTGGCGTTCATCTACATTCCAATTTATGAAATCCTAGTGGCTTCTTACACTACTGCGTCTTTCGAAGAAAACGACAGGTACAACAACAAATTTAATTTTGAAACACAATTTCATTCTTTCCTCGTGATGTAAAAAATTGTTACTCCAGTAATTAAACTTCTTTTTGCCAGCATAGAACATTTTTGGAGGCGCTCTCCATGAAGTAAACATGTTGTCGCCGGTTCCTATGAGGCTCGTCTAAATAGCGCGATCAAAGGCCATCAATGTCTTGCACGAGACAAGCCTCTGTGACTCGAATCAAGCAACTCGAGATTTTTCCTTGCTCGAGTCTCGAGTGTCGATGAATTACAAAATTTAGAGGGACATGTTCAAAGAATTTATGTTGATCAAACGACGCCGTCAATTCTTTGTTTGGAGTACCGGTGCTCACACAGCAAAGGGAAACAGTCGCGTGTCTCTTGTCAACATCATTAGAGCATCATCAGTGTAATGCATTTAGCAGAGAACTCAGTAACTACCCCTTCATTGTTAGGCTAAGTCGTAGGAATATTTGCATGATTAAAGATGCTTCCTGAAGCATTTGTCAACTGAAATACATAGGCCTTTCCCGTAGATACATTTGTAACAGAAAAATTAGGTTTCTACAATCATGCTCTTTGTTTACACTGTTTACACGTAATGAGGGGGGAAACCATTTCAAGTGTTTTCAAATACATTTTTTAGACTTTTTTTTGTCATAAATCAGAGCTCCTCGTATGTTCTCGAATTTTATGGAACGAGTCCCAATAAAATAGAGGGTGTAGGGAGTTCGATTCTTAGAAAGAGCTTGACGGATTAGGCATGAGCTAGGGTGATGCAATGGTCAACAAATGAGGCAACATTTGCTCTCGGAGCCTGTACAGATGGCGTCCGCATCCGGAACTAGAAATCGGTCACAATGACTTGAAAAAATTGAGACCTTGATTTGAAAACAATGACTTAATAAAATATTTTCATCGCGACTTGAAAAAAACACATTAAAAATATTGGAATCATAACTTGAAAAAATTGACTTAAAATAATATTTAAACCTTGACTTGAAAAAAAATGACTCAAGAAAAAGTTAAAAACTGTCAACTCAACCGACTTGAAATATTCTCGAAAAAAATTTGAAAAAATTGAAAATGTTCAAAAATAAATTGAAAAAATTGTGAGGCTTGGACGTGAAAGAAGTTTGTAATATCAGTCGTCGCTACAGAGAGCTTGAAATGCTCGTACGTTCCGGAACATACATTTGGAGGTCCAGAAACTTCGTTCAACTCAACAAACTATTTAAAGACATCTAAACAGCTGAGATGACGGTCACAAATCGTACCACTTCAAGCTCTGAGAATATACAAAATCTAATCCATCTACACCAGCGAGGATAAAAATTTCCTTTGATTGGTGGGAATTTTCCTTCAGAGATCAAATATACTCTTTGCGGTACAGAAATAATTTGAAAATTTCTGAAGTAAAAGCCCGACATAAGAAATATAATTCAGGTAATTCTTTTATATTAATATTCGTATATGAATGACATTATACCAATACAGCAACATTGTACTTGTATACGAGTATATGTAGTTCAGCTTGCAAAGAACTCCTGTTGAAAGCGTATAGTCAATGTCTCCCATTCTCCTTCGAAGAAATTTCGAGATGAGAAATGAAGATAGAAGGTAATGAGAAATGCAAATTCGATAAATATTCGACTTAACGAGATTTTTTAAAATTCATTGGGCCATCTACTTCCTCAGTGCTGTCCCTGAGAATCTACTCGTAAATGTCTATGGTTCTTGGGTGAACTCTGCAACGAGGGAACAGCATTGGGTCGTCGCGACGCATAGCCCTTTAAGTTTTGTTGCAAATGTATTTGCTGAGTTTTGGTTTTTATGTCATTGCCCGAGCCTTGATTAGGTGGCATCATGGGGCATGTAGTGAGTCATCTTGACCTGCTGTAGAAAAAATGGGTCGAAGTGTCTCACGAAAGGGAATGCATTTTGGGACAAGCGAAAACTCGGAAAGGGAGTCATCTGGACCGAATTTTTCGTATCCAGTGCTGGGTCGCTACTCCCAGAGGAGGAGTTTTTCTCCAGTACTGGGTCACTACTCCCAGAAGAGGAGTTTTTCTCCAGTACTGGGTCACTACTCCCAGAAGATTAGTTTCAGGGAACTGTGGATGACTGACACGATCAGGGTAACATTTCTTGTACTATTACTCTATGTGGACGAGACTAAAATATGTTTTAAGTTGTAGTTTTCCCGGGATTTTCAAAATCTTTGAAAATTTTTTGAATCTTAAAAAGTCATTCGAGATAGTAGCCTATATTTTTGCCCTAGCATATCCATTGGTATGAAATAGAGAACATTCTTGTAGGTTCCTTACAAACGCTTAGATAACTAACAGGAACTAACTACAATCAAAATTCTTAGCCGTATAAAACAATTATACGAGGTCGCCTTTAGGGTACATTTTCTATTAATAAATATGTACACACTGCACATCCTCTCGTAAACACAGAGCGCCACAGTTTTAATTTAGTTCGACACTTATTACTCAACAGCACATAACAGCCTCTTACACTTTGTATTTTTGATTATGAACTGCGAACAGCACACGTACAGACGCACATAGATGTAAGAACCTACAACACACATATTACATGACGTGCAGCCCAGCCACGCACGACTTACATTGAGCATGTGGATGTGCCCACGTGCTCTAGAGCACATATGTACAACTATGTCGCGTACTACTCCACCTTCATTGGTTTGTCATGCACTTTCTTGAACAGATCTGTTTTCTATGCAGTGCAGGACGAAGATTCCTGTGGATGTTCCCTGCGGCTTAGTGAGACGTGCAAATGGAAGAACTAAACACGTTTCTCGACTGTTAGAATTAACAAAATGCTTAAATTTCCTGATGTGAGAATGTATTTCGTTTCGGTATAGATTCGATTTCCACACGTTGAGAATCGCGCCAGGCATTTGATCGAGTTTCGTTCTGATGTGAGCTTGTAATGCCGACAAACGAAATAAGAAGTTTGTGAACATTTGTATGTATCGCGACTAGGTGACTTACAAGTTATTCGCTCTCAACCGCCGGAAAGTTTGGTGCACACGGAGACGTTCTTTGGCATCCCGTCTTGTTGACTGCACGCAAACTGAGCGTCCCTTGAAGTTTATGAAGCTTATTTGAAGTTTGTGGGGTTGATTATTCGGTGTCTTAGCGTAAGGAACAGCTTACCTCAGGGACTTTTGATGAATTTCCTGCCACTTTCCCCCTGGAAATTCTCTCTCATGCCTTTACTTTGATGAAGTTTTGAGTTTGTGAATAGACAATTAGTATTCTAACGTTGGAGACACTTTCTCATACTCAGTGAGTTGTACGCTAATCTCTTCTCCCTCACCTACACCCACCCAAATCTTGCACTGACATTCCTAATTTCATCAATCCCAGTAACCAACAAGTTGGACTCACGTGAAAATTTGCCACAGAGAAAACAACGCTTTTTAGAAATTCTTGAGAAATCGTATGCAAGGAAAAGACATTGATAATATTTCACAAAATGAATCTTGGAGATTAAGTGCAGCTTTTTTGCGGCCAACTTCGCGTTGCTTCCAGTTGGCCGGGCAATGGGCTCAGCAGAAGTAGCTATGGCAACCACAAGAGGACCAGTAGCAGCAGCACCACGATCAGAGAGCAGCGGGCTGCTGCTGCTGACGGTTGCCCTTCTTCTGAAACAAAAACAAACATTTCGAGTGCAATTTATACTAGCCTGTAGATTCCTGATACCTATGACAATCATTAATATTAATTCTGAATATCAGTCATATCAGTCTTAAATTAATATTGGAGGTTTCCTATATCTATGACACTCAATAGTATTAATTCTGAACATCAGTCATATTAATCATAGATTAATGTCGTGGACTCCCTATGTCTATGACACTCAATAATATTAATACTGAACATCTCTCATAAATTAGTATTGCAGCAAATATATCAAAATCTTTTTACTTCTGTCAATAGTGGATTATTTTCTTACTAAGAGAAAATTTCATTGCACCTCGTACATATTACTGGAGCCTTTGAGCCGACAAAGGCACCATATACTGTATATATGTAGTACTTTCAGTGGTGAAGAAGCAAAGACGTCATCACTCCAAGTCACAAATAACGCAACAATGACCTTGAGTATTTAAGCATCAGGTAGTCATTCATCGGCACACGAGAATTTGGTGTTCAAGTATCCATAACTCAAATAGCCCTCAAACAACTGTACCTCAAGGGCATTGTACTCAGGTAACATGATGAATTTTCTTTATTTATAGCGTCAAGCACCACTCCCGACCTCCGTAAAATAGAACCTTCTCTCCCTAGCACTCCTTCATATTTTTCGTTAGCACTACTTTATATGCCTCCCTAGTACTACTTCATATTTTCCCTGGCAGTGCTTCACTTTTCTCTCTAATACTACTTCATATTCTCCCTAGCAATGCTTTACATGTCTCCCTAGTACTGCTTCACATTTCTTTTTTATACTACTTCATATTTATCCCAAGCACAACTCCATGTTTCTCCCTAGTTCTACTTCATATTTATTCACAGTGCATAAATCTACAAATTGGACGCCTGGTGAGGGGGGACTCCAGGACAAATGCTTCATCAACATTTGTCAGACGTCGATGTTTTGGCAGCTTCTATTTATTCAGCGAAATTTGATGAGAGGATGGCGTCCGCAGAGAACACATTCTCTGTCGCATTGAAGATTTGCCCTTGTAATTTGAAAGGCTAAACGTCCTCATTTATGGCTTTACATTTGCATATTATTCAATTTATGAGAGGTCAGTAGAGCTGCGAATGTGTAACGTTGACAACAACATTTCTCTTGCGCTTTCAACTATAACTTTATGTAGGGTAAATTAAGCTTCCTCTTTGATACTACGTAACTCGTTGATAGTTTTTATTTCCTATGTCAGGGCGTTGTTCCTATTCGTGCGCTCTACACTTCTGCAAATATATTGTATGTTTTCAGTGACAAGACTTTAAAATACATGACATAAGTCTACATATTTTTCAAAAAATCTTAGTATCATGGAGCTAGCTTAACTTACCCTAATTTCAAAGACGAAATGTGCCTCTTGAAACATACATGCTAGAAAACATCGCCGAGCCATCAACATCACCAAACATCAACGTACAGTATTATTGTATATTATTGTATACTGTATAATTCATGCATGAGAAAGAACGAATCATCGAGCGGCCCGACTGACTTTATTTACATATTAAATGAAGCTATTCAAAGACTCAAATTCTCGCTTCACCAGCAGCAGATCCATCCGGTAATGTTTGCATCATTAATGCGAGAAAATAGCAGTGCCTTGAAGCGGTACGTTGGATATTATGCGATGAAGAGGATCACTCGTATTGCTGTCTCTCATCGTCTTTGACGAGACCAAAAGAGAAAGCTCACCTTTCAGCAGCACGACTTTGCTCTCGAGAGCGCTGCTAGACGCGTCTTCTTGCACGCCGACGCGCACTCTCACAGCGCTCCAGCGCCAGTACACCGCAGCTATACTCGCAGTGCAGCTGATCAAAGGAAACAGACAAGGATAGTTTAATAAAATGTTATGATTTTATGACAAGATATTATACAGAAAATTTTGTTTTTATTTTATATGCAAGCTGCTAAAATGCTAGGAATATGACTTTAATTAGTTTATTTTTTGTGAAGTTGTGAATATTCTTCGTTTCCCTCATTGTCTAATTTAAAGTTTCACATGTTTAGTTGGAAATGAGTGAGCTAAGAAAAAGTATTCAAGTCTAAGGTTTTTGAAGATTCAACACAGTCTTTAGCTTTTCATATGTGCTTGCTAAACACTCAACAAAAGCTCAGACTTAAAGGAGCTTGGAGCTTCTCTTAAGCCTTGCTTCACTTATTCTTACAGATATATGCTAACCAAATGATGACGGAAACTTTGAAAGTTTTCGAAGCCCATAACAATTAACGAAGCGACATCGTCCGTACTTTCTTCGAATTGAAACGCTTTAAAACTATTGCATACTGGCGGCGATGCAGATGTCTATGGGCTGCACAACATGACGTGCAGACGCTGCAGTGCAGTATGTGCTTCCGTCCTCTGGGTCCTACACCACCACAACGATCAGGGGAACGAAGCCCCCCCTCCCGTCCCTGGGAATCGTTATTTCTCCCACGTGTGGCGCAAGGCTAAATGCAACAAATATATCATACTGGATCCTTTGCTTGCAGATGCACTACGAGTGGACCTCTTGTTAAATTTGATCAAATGCAGACCTGTTAGAAATGCATAGCACGATCCACACCACAGCCACCACAACACAGTCCTCATCACAGCCGCCACAACACGGCCCTCACCACAGCCACCACAACACGACCCTCACCACAGCCGCCACAACACGACCCTCACCACAGCCGCCACAACACGACCCTCACCACAGCCACCACAACACGACCCTCACCACAGCCAACAATGAGAGAACTTCACTACTACAAATTTCAAGAGATTCAGCTGAGCTTCGAAGCAAAACGGCACTGGATATAACTATCCCAGAACATTCCATAAGCCCTCCAGTTTTTAGGGTTGCCTCATAAGTAAATTTCTTGCCCTAAAAAGTTGCAGGAGCATTTGCAAGGCGATCGCTGAGAACAAAGTTTTGCGTCTTAAAAACTACGCGAAGAACTTCCAAGTGTCTTTGATATGTAATTTATGCCCGACAATCGCCGGCCGTGTGCTCTGCGTGAACTCGCAACACTTCCAATGTAAGGCGTCCTTGTTGTGTGAGCGTGCGCTTCGTCATGGCTGAATTAAAGTTCACAGCTAATGGGATGGGCCAATGGAAGTGAGCCGAAATAAAGAAAGCGAATGCACGCACTTTAGGTTTTGCTTACGAACGCAGTTCTCTGGAGCACTTGTTCTTGAATTTCGCGATTTCAACTTGAGTCTCTCGGTAGACGTTGGTTTGAAGTATCATGACTAGGTTGAGCGCATGAATTCAATATCCTGATCTAAGTTTCACAATATTGTATTATATTTACCTTGAGTGTCCAGACAAAACGATGTAAGCGAACGAAATCAGTGCGTTTTATCTTGGTTGTGTCAGCAGAAAACATCGTAATTTTTGTTTTGTGTGCGTCTTCTTACAATGTGGGCTTAAGTTTTTTACAGTGCCAACTCCGTATTGTTGTTAATTTCTTAAGATACCCTCTTATATACCGTAACTCTGACAGGAAGTAATATAATTTTCAGTATCACTGATACTGACAGTCTCGCTGAGTAGTTACGAATATGGACCCGGGAATTTTCTCCTATCTAAATCCTGAAGAGCGCGACAGAGAGACGGACGGACCAATCAAGCAAACAACACTGGGCTATTGCTATGCAGGGGTATAACTGGAAATATTTTGCTACGCTGTAAGCATTCTACGAAAGCTCTTTATTGTCAAGGGGTTCTGTGTAAGTTGCGATCTGGGCCAACGACAAGGATGAAACCCAAGCAAAATGGTACTCAAATTCGTATGAATGAAATTCATTCATGTAAATAGCGCATGAAAATGATAATCGTTCCGTTACATGCATGCAGGCGCAATAACTGTACATTGAACTCGCTACATCTGGGATGTGTTACTTTTGGGGTGTATTATTCATTACATCTCTGGTATATCATTCATAAAATCTGTGGTGTGTTATGCATCACATCTGTTGTGTGGTATTCATTACATCTGTGGTGTGGTATTCATCACATCTGTGGTGTGGTATTCATTACATCTGTGGTGTGTTATTCATCACATCTGTTGTGTGGTATTCATCACATCTGTGGTGTGGTATTCATTACATCTGTGGTGTGGTATTCATTACATCTGTGGTGTTGTATTCATTACATGTGTGGTGTGGTATTTATTACATGTGTGGTGTGGTATTCATTACATGTGTGGTGTGGTATTCATCACATCTGTGGTCTGGTATTCATTACATGTGTGGTGTGTTATTCATCACATCTGTGGTATGGTATTCATTACATCTGTGGTGTAGTATTCATCACATCTGTGGTATGTTACAACTGTGTTGTGTTTTTATTACCTTTTTGCAATATGAAACATACAAAAATGAGTACTGTGCGCTGTTAAGAAACATGCAGTAGTAAATTATAGTGTAGCGCCAGAAATCAGAATGCAGTCGCTCTCACACAAAGAGAGTTCGTGTTTTGTTCACTACGTCACCCCACAGAACTCAATCGATCGAATAATTATTCTTGACAAAAGAAATAAAGAACCCTTGCTCCTCTGGGTGCCCGAACATTTCACGGTAGAATTCCGGAAAAGAAATGAAATAAATAAAGTCCCGCAGCGCCCAAGGTTCGTAGGTTCAGGAAAAAAATTCAGAAGCTCGCACAACTGAGGGTAGGCTCACGAAATAACTGCCAATCGTCCTTATTCTTGAGAGACTTTTTGGGGCTTTGACAATCTCTTTCTCCGCATCTTCTGAACTACAGGAGGGCCCTAAAGTAAGGTACCCTCACTGATAACGGTAGCACTGATACGTTAACAAATGTATAGGACACAATTTCGTGAAAGGGCCACCCTGTACAAACGTCCTCGTCCTCGACGATGCAAAAAACTACGCTCTGGAAGGTTTGTGCCTTCAAAACTACGCTAATTTTCCGTACGAAGATAAAGATTTCTGATACAGCATTTTCCAAGGCTATTATGCTCTCGGATAGCTGTTCTGGTTGGCACGGTTTCCTCAGAAGGACGTTCCAAATTTGTGTAAAACTTTGCTCGAAAATCGTGTTTCCCAGTGACACATGTGTCTTGAAGTATTTCAATTTCAGCTAATTTATGATGAATTAGTGCACAAGTTATGCAAGACTTATACCTGGATGGCAAAATGAACTAACATTCGTATTTTTTTTACTGAAATTCTAGCGATACGAGACAACTAACCAAACATGGCACTGACCCTTCCCCGCCAAAAAGGAATGTTTTGTGTTTCCATAAACAAAAATGCTGCCCACCCGCAGAGAATATTCGCTCACTGTTTCTGTTTGCTTAACACCATGCATAGCATGAACGTGCCTCCAGGAGAAAATATACACGCATAATGTCAAAAAATCATAGCCAAATGGAGAACATTTTGAGCAGCAATTGGTAAATCCCTGGAATCATTTTTAGTCTGGCATTTTCACCGTCATCTATAACTATCCAGAATTTTAACCTCCCAAGAATCTATATCGATTAATTTAAAAAGTTCTCGAAGAAGAAGAAAATTCGAGTTGCGTGCGCATGCGCAGCGTTGCTGGCGACCAGAGGCGGCCACGAGTGGTGCAGCGACGGAGGATGTGGGGGTGTGGCGGCGGGGTGTCCGGTGTGGTGGAGAGTAGAGTCCGTGTACCTCAGGCCATTGTGCGGTGATGGAGCGGTGGGGAGGAGTGAGGGGAATGAAGGAAGAAAGGGGGAAGGAGGGAGAGAAAGAATAAGAGGCGAAGGAAGAAATAAATAGGAAGGAGAAGAGGAAGAATAACAGTAGGAAGGAAAACGGGAGAAAAAAAGATTCGCAGAAAGAAAATCTGAAAGAACGGAGGAAGGGAAAAACGAATGGATGGAAAGAGGGCATTAATACGTGAACGAAAGGAGGGAAAGAGGGAAGAAGGAGCTCAAAGAGTGACAATCAGAGGTAACCATAAAGAAATAAAGGAGACAGAGGGTGGGGAAGGAGCGAGTAAAAGAGAGAGAAGAGGGGGTGGGGGGAATGAAGGACTCACTTGAGCACGATGTAAGGCCGCTTGGTGTGGTGGAGGGACACCCTGAAAGTCACCCCCAGGAGGGCTGTCTCCAAGCCCCCTTCCTGGCGGGGGGCGTACTGTAGCAGGTGGTGGCGGGGGGCCTGTGGGGGGACAAATTACTGTGAGTCTTCGTTTTAATTTCAAATTTTCCAAACCTAACCTAGCCTAACCTAACCTAACCTAACCTAACCTGACCTAACCTGAATAAATCAAAATTACGCGTAAAGATACTCAATCTGTTTTCTTTCTTCAAAAGGATTTCATTGTCTTGTGCGTTGAATCAAATTAGAAATGATATAAAATGAACATTTTTACTTATGATCCAAAAATGCCATGTGACAAACACATTTTCTTCATTTAGGACCGAAAAAATAAATCAACCGTTGATTACATCCTTTATTTTGTAATTGCGTGGTCGTTGTTCGACGGTCCTAAGGACTTGTATAGAGCAACGATGTAAATTAACCTCATTAACTGTAAGTTCTATAACGCAATCGGGCTGTAGGCGGTGTGTGGGTAAACAGTAACACCTAAGACACTGAATTTCGTGCAGTCAAACTGCCCGTTGTGTAACTTAAGCAGCATCTACGTTGCTGAATTGCATGGAGCAGTCAAACTGCACGTTGCGTAACCTTGTAAAGCAACATCTGCAACACAGAGGAGGCTTGGGCCCCAACACTGCATGGCCTGTGGGGTAATCAAGACGAAGCAACAATTTGTCGCAATCTGTCCCTTAAGTGGTGACCGCCCGAAGGTATTTGTTGAAGGGACCGGCGCTTGACGGGAGTTTAGGAGAAGCAGATTTCCCAGCGCTATAGAAGGCTTTGAATAATGCACGAGAGAGGCGCTCTAGACAAATGGTGCCGTCGGCGGCCTCCAAGATCCAAAAACTGGACTCTGAAGCCGCCCTGCTGTTGCGTCAAGTACAAAAGTCGATCGAGTTTCTAGTGTAAATATAAGGAATTCAGAGGAGATGTGTGCGCTTTGGAATACTCTTTGATAACTTATGTATTTCTAGATGAGCGATTGTTAAAAATCCTGCTTCTTCTGAAGAACGTTTTTTCTTCAATTCATCGCAAAAATCCAAATCCAAATGAAATCCAAATTTTAGCTCTGAATAAGAGCTACAGAAACCAGAGATCGATTTTAGAAACCATCTTAACATGTTTCTGTTTGTTTCTGGCGTACACTTATTCTAGTTCATAGTATTTACAGTAAATAAAAGAATTTCTACGTGCAAAAAAGCATGCAAGATACTAATGTAAACAAATTATTATTACATCTTTCTTCTTTCATTGAATTTGCTCATTCTGGTTTGGTGATGCAATAATTACGAATGAAGGCAAGATAATTTTATAATTAAACTATAAAATGTTCAAACTTTAGAGACAATCGTTCTATACCTGCTTTGACGTACAGAACTGTCTGCACACATTTACGGTTTGAAATCTGTTAGCTGTAAATAGTTAAAGGAAATGCAGCAGTACTCCAATGCTAACATGCTAAACTCGGATGTAAACCATTTTGCAGAAATATAAAATAGGAAGCATCTATATCATTAGCATATCATTTTACTGCCTCGGGCACCATTCGATCGAAGCTCAGAACATGATATTATTCTGGAGTGCAAGTACAGCCACGCACAACTTGCACAACAACAACTATTTTCACATTTATATTGTAATACACAACAATTTCCTTGCACAACTAAAGCTCCACCTATTTGGCGGCGCCCTTCCGCTGCCAACAATACGAAACACTCTGCGCTAACAAACGCTTTCGAACAGAAAAGCTACGTCGAGTTTACTCCTGCTGGATGTATGGCTACAACAGTGTGGGCATACCACAAAACAAGCCGAAATCTTGACTAGCTGGAGAACAAGAGCGTGAGCTTCACTCTCATGTTCTTACCTTTGGCATCTATGTAACTCCCGCACTGGTGTCGTCTGCAAGGTTTTCTCGTATTGGGAGCTTACCAGGAAGTGGTGAAATACTGAGGGGTAAGAGCTGCACCCGAAACGTTCGAATGAAATCCGTGCATAAGCGATGATTTCTCTAGAGCTCAGAGAAATGAAAGAAGAAACGTTATTTCAAGTAAGTTGGTATTCCAACACACTCATCATTTCTGTGTCATCATTTATGACATTATGCCATGGCGGTGCCCCCCGTCCTAGCGGGTACCTGGGTACGAAAATACGTTTCGGTACAATGAGGAATGCGGGGTTTGATCGCCCTCTCCCAAGTGAAGCACCACGTGACCACCTGAAAATCTGCACGCATCTGGCATCGCGCTCTGAGCCTCCAGAACAAAAGGTAAGCAAAGCACCATGCGCTGCTCTACAAGATCCCTGAGATACTTTACGTATGTCTCCAACTCTCTCTGAATTTACAGAGGAAGTTTGAGAGAACTCGATTCATCCCTTGTTGTGGTGAATTTCATTCGAAACAAAAAATTTTCTATGGTCCACAGGGTCAACAGTGAAACATTTTGAGGTTCAAATTAGATGTTACGTAGTTATAAACAAACCCTAAACGCGTTAAATATAGAGAAGCACAGCCTTGAATGTGACACGACGCAGTGCAAGCGCATTGCAAACCCAAACTCAAAGAATACACCATTAATGGTGGTATAAATTACCAGGTACTACTTAGCAACTGTCTTTCTAAGCCATTCGGAGCTTTCAGTAAACTCGGCGGCCAGAGCATGGCGTGTTTGCCACTGCCGAGCGGAGTTATGCCCTGGACCCAGCGCTGCTGCTGAAGGAGGGCCTCGCCGCTCGTCCCAATTCTCAGAGGGAAACTTGCCAATTCGAAAAGAAATTGTCTGAACGGTCTTCGCACGACCAGTGCGGCTGCTCAGGGCGGCCAAGAAGCAATCCTGCAACGTTCGGGTTGCGTTTTCTCGCTTGTTTCATCCGCGTATGAAGGGTAGACGCTGAGTTAAGGTACATAGATTCTTTCTCAGATGAATCGTTCATTCGGTGGGGGAAAGCTCTAAATCCTTGGTCTCCTTTGTTATCAGCGAGAGTACCGGTCGCCAAACTTCACACCAGTGCACTAATGACAGGAAATAACTGTCACTGAAACCTGTCATGGTTTCCACCGAATACCGTCATTCAAAAGTCGCTGTCAATATCACGAATCAAAATGATAAAGTTCGTTTCGTATCTGTCATCAGCTTCTAAAAATGCACCGTGATCTGAATTAGAACTGAGTTACGGATGTTGCCACTTGTCTAAATAAAATATTTTTTAATATATTTTCCTGTAGATTCCACCATATTGAAACGAACCTTACAGTACCTCTGGTAACACTGATAAACGTGAACATTTTACAGTCCAAAAGAACTTTACAGGTTGAAAAGTCCAAAAGGACTTTAAAACTGGTTGTACGCCTGTTTGTAAACAAGTTTCGTAATAATCAATGTCACAGTCCACATGTAACTGTCTAGCCTGAATTCCAGAAAGAATACTTCTAGCTCACTTTCACAATCACCACAAGCGGATCTCACGGCATACTTCCGTAAACAAAAACACTTTTGTAATGTCATTGCACACAGATTCCAATACTTCAGCGCTATCGAAGAAACGATGGATTACAATTTTGCGGATCGCGAAATTCGAGTGAGCTCACGTGTATTCAGCTTCTACAACGCTAGCCTAAAAAATATGCTCAAAATTCGGGAGAACATCGAAGCGCAGCTGTTATTTCTGTGAGTCCGCCGTCATGTCCAGGTAGCAATTGAAACTCCGGCCTGTTGAATTCAACCGAGATTGCATTTCCTTCCTCGACACCCTTGCATCAAAGCCCCAGCCTTTAGTCCAAGCCTGGCCACCGAGGCGACCTAATCTTAGAAGGGCGAGCTGTACGCCTCTACATATATTCTGCATTTAGTTATGGCCTAAAACTTTTGACGTCAAGAGCATGCGTTGCTGAAGGGCTGAAGGACGGAATTTATGCAAACGTTAGTGCAATACTAGTCATAGTTTAGTGTGAGTTGTATTTGTCGGTGTTATGTTGGACAACATGTATTTTGAGGTCACATTAATGAGGTTCCTAGCCCCTACATAAGCCTAAACAACGGTGACACCTGCTGATCCCTATAAAAAATCATTGCAGTTGCGCGGTAGGCCTAGGCAGGTCTTCGAAGAGATAAAGGTTTTCTGACTTATTTTGAAAGTTTTGTGCAGATTATCTCTAGGGTGGAGAAATTGGCTAGTGGCCGCTAGCAGAGCTCGACAGTAATGTTCTAAAGTGGACATAACGACTGCGCCAGTCCACTGCTACTGCGCTGCCACTGCGCTGCCACTGTGCTGCTGGCCAGTGAACTCTACGAAATTATCTGCACCGATTTTTTTAGTAGGCTGTCACAGCGTGCTAGACGTTCATTTTCCGCTTAAGTACTAGAAAAATGAGCGCATGTTGTTTGGTGAATAAGAGAATAATACATAAGAGTACTTTAATACAAAAAGATTTTCGGAGACCAAAAGTTGAGAATTTTTAAGTTTAACACAAACAAGAGCATACTAGTATGCACAACAACCTTGAAAGTAATAGAAGTATATAAATAAAATTGCTGTCAGCAGAGAAGTATCGGTATCACGAGCTCTACAGATCATTTCAAAATATTGCCTCACTCTTGGAGTACGAGACCCGTCTCACTCTTAGAGTACGAGACCCGTCTCACTCTTGGAGTACGAGACCCGTCTCACTCTTGGAGTACGAGACCCCATCTCAAATCGTGACCACGAGACCCCGTCTTGCTTTGGGAGTGCAAGGCTGACTATCGTTCTCAAGTCGTGAATTTCCTTTTCAATATTATACCAGTACGAACAGTTGACAGTCTCGAACCTGTCTCGCCCGCATTGGAGTCTGCTCTAAATCTTTTATATCGACAAGCGTTCTCAATGTAAAGTATTGCATTGTTATTTTGATTAAACTTTGAATTCTACCGCAGACACTGGCGTCTGGCACCCCTTCTCCCACAGTTTGTACGCATTAGCTTTCCACTGCATCTTTAATTTCAAGAGACGAGAAGCCTTGGATTCATCGGAGAAGACAGGAAACTAAACACGCTGTTCTTGAAACTTAAATTCTGCGCATTGTTTGTAATCCTAAACCCAAGCCTGAGGTGAAGGAGTCAAGCTGAAATCCTGAGTAACTAGACACGCTTACCTGTTTACCGTTGATGTACCAGGTGAGGGACGCGGCCGGACGGGACCTGTACGAGATGCACGTCGCGTTGACGCTCTCTCCTTTGCTGTACTGATCTCTGAGGCCTGCAATATCCGGCGCCTCAGCTGGCGGTTCTGCAGATTGTATGAAAAATATACGTAAATTAAATACGAATTAATGTAATACGTCATGTATCAGTGTATCTTTTAGTGGTACCTTTGCTCAAGCTGACAACCGTGAAGTATTAGAAAGTTAAAATGCACCGGAATTGACGTGGGAAAGATAAACGAAAATTTTAATTGTGATGGCGAATTGTGATGCGGAGATCGTGTGTAATTATTATTTAGCTACATTTTAGGACGACAACGAGGATTCAAATCTCTGAACGAGAGAATTCAGATGACTATCTGACCCCCTGTGATTTTATTCCATTTACTTCCAGGTTAAATTTGCCCCTTACTTTCTTCATTTTTGCCAGTTTTTTTAGACCAACGAATGTGTCAGATCATCCATACGACGCCCGTCTCAGCCAAGTTCCTTCGCCGCCCGAGCGACAACCAACCATCCAGCAGCGATCTCTACCCTTGGGCGGCGCAGATTACGGATCATTATTGATGCTGCTGGGAAAGAGTTTTAGTCATGGGATTTATTCTTCTTATGAGCCTCAAATCTTACCGACTACGAGCATGTTGGCCGCCTGGGAGATGGTGAAGAAGGAAGGCACGTCAGCAGACACTTCACACTTGTACGTCCCTGACGACTGCAGCGACACCGGCAGCAGCTCAACCGTACGGGCGTCACTGGCCGTAGTCTGTGCGTCCATTGTCAGCATGAAATATCGTGTCACCATCAGCATAATGAGCCACCAACAGCATGGACGATAGTGAGTTGAAATCAGTATACATGCTCATCAACGTGTAAAAACCACCATCAACGTACGTAAACCACCATCAGGATTCATGAACCACCATCGATATGCAAAACCATCATCGAGATCCAAGAGCCCCAATCAACAAACATGAACCTCAATCAACATACATGAATCACCATCAGCATACATGAGCCACTATCATGATGCATGAGCCCCTATCATCACACATAAGCCCCCATCACTATAATGGTATTCATCACAAAGCCTCCGCCGATTCACCATTCAAAAACCGCTAGGGGTTTTATAGGTCTCGGGTACGTGTCACAGCTGGGGGAAGGGTTCGAGTTCTGCAGGAGCAAACTGATTTCCACTGAACAACGGATAGTTGACTTCAAAACAGAAAGCTCAAGCGTCACATGCCTCACATCGCTCACGCGTCAGTAGCTATAAGGCATTGAAAACCCAACGTTATACGGTACTGCATGACAACTGTGTTGAAATTAATTAAGTTCCAGCCTCCTCCGACTCCCTCCCAACCGCCCCGGCACTGCGACCAGCGCAGTACCCTCCACTGGCCACTCGAGTTTCGGCACCCTTGAATGGAAACATTTTTCATTCCCCTTCAACTTTTGTAAGCGTAACAAGGTGATAGAGGCTTGCAAAAAAGCAGCGATGTATAAAATTGAAGGTTTGAGTGGAAAAGGTAATTTTTTCTAGAAATAGTGCGAAAAGATTCGTGTTTTTCACGAACTGAATTAACTTTAGATATACTCACATCGACTTTTACTCCTGGAAGATCAAAATTCTGCATCCTTGACGGAGTACCGGCCGGTACGTACCGGAAAAACTCATGGGCTCCCCGGTACCACTTCACGGAGTACAGCTGCTCGCCCTCGAGCACGAAGGGGCACTCAAGTCGTACTCGAACACCGGACACTTGATGGTAGGGCACATGCACTGTGTCCAGACGCAGCCCATGCGCCGTGCCTGTGCCGGCAAGACGGTCAGTGAGGCACAGGCACGATTTATACATGATGTGTGAATGCTCAAATGTTGTACGATAAAATGTCGAAGGATAAATGTTGAATGATAAAATGTTGAATGCTCAAACATTGAATGATAAAATGTTGAATGCTCAAATATTGAATGATAAAATGTTGAATGCTCAAATGTTGAATGCTAAAATGTTATGGAGTTAGGCCGCTTCAAAAATTTGAGTTCATAACCTACGATCATGACTAAATTTTTACTATATTCAATCTGTTTTCGATACTAATAGATGTAGATCATAATTGTTAAAATTATTATCCATATCTTATAGTATAAAAAAGTTCTAGAAATTTTTTTTTCTAAATGGGATGGTCAGATACTCAAAATACTCTGGAAATACCTGTATACCATTTACAAACTCAGATGATTAAAATATTTGCTAAGTTGATGGTTAATTACCTATGAACTCAAATTCTCGACGCCTGGTATAATCTAATACTGAATTGAACGCACCACATCAACGCAATAGAAATTAGGCGCACAATCCAATAAATCTTGCATCGAAAACCTCCAGGTAAGTTCAGTTTCCATTAAAAGTTAAATCGTCTTACTGTACGGAGGATAAATGCAAACGCATTCAAACAGCGAGGTGATTCAAAATCAAACTTTTATTATTACCAACATTTTTTTGTCTAAGCAGAAATAGCATGTGAAGGTTACTACATCACTAAACATGGCACCCGAAACCACTTTGGGCATTAGTCAGAAAAATTGTGCCAAGTTCACTACCTGTGTTCTGGTATCAGTTCAAGTCCGCATGAGCAGAAAGTCGCTTTTTCAAGTTCTCATGGGATAATGAGATAATGAGTCGGATAACAAGCAGCACTGACGTATTTAGTAAGCTCCCCGGACAAAAAATTATTCACCTACTATTGACACGATGTAGGACCTCTGCGAGCACGAATAATGGCCAAAATTCTGAGTGCCATTCAGTTTACAAGGATCCTAACGCACCTGGTCGATTTCAAACCATTCTTGCACCAACTGATCTCGTAGTGATGTCACAGCACGTGGACGATCTTCTCGAAGTCAAGCTTGTCGTCCTAGGTGGTCTCAAAAAATTCCTATTGGGTTCTTGTCTGGGGACTTATCCGGCCAATCTAAATGCTTGACATGTCCTGACCAAGGGTCATACCAATTAATGACAGTTCTAGTCCGGTGTACCCGGCAGTTTTTATCCTGGAAAAATAAGCAAAGCAGCATGCGTTTTTTCATTCAGATATTGTGCAAATGGCATAACTTGGAGACCCAGCGGATCAATGTGGCCATGCTGGTTCAGTTTCACGAATACATCAACTGAAGGACCCATTCCTGTCTTGTTGAAATAGCCCTAGAACATGACACACTGCTTTCCTCCTCTATGACACACCCTCGAAAAATAATAGGTGTCTAATTTTTTCTCCGACGAGCTTAATGACATCATTGCTCTCGATAATGGAGGTTAGCAAGCGTGAGGAGACAGTTTTGAATTTTTGCATAATGAATGGCTTTTGCCATATGAAACAAAATATTTGTTTTTATGTAAACTAAAAATATCATTTATTGAATGCAGGCCCCAATGTAAAAATTAAAAATGAAAGTTATAGTTAAAGTGATTTTAATACGATCTAGTTGCTCAAGGTAATTATATGTTTCAATTTTTTTCACTAAAAAAACACAATAAATTTTAGTCGTCGCTACAAAGGGAAGCAAAAGCGAAATAAATTTTTCATTTAATTACGTGAAAGATTAATCTTCCTACCGGCCTTACTAAAAAGTCCGCCGGCATTGATATATTTAATCAAATTTATTTAGCCTCCTCGTGAAGAGATGTTTTGCAAAGCAGAAGGCAATTCGTGAAGCCTTCAACTGCTGCCAATCGCCACCTGCTAGAAAATTTTCTCATTGAAAATAGGCTACGATGGATTTTTTGTCACTTGATTGCCGAGCATGCGGACTAGAAATGAGTGTGTGACATGGGACTAGAAATGAGTGTGAGACATGGGACTAGAAATGAGTGTGAGACATGGGGCTAGAAATGAGTGTGAGACATAGGGCTAGAAATGAGATGGAAAAGGGGAGGAATGAGGTGGGAGAGGGTGATGTTCTTGAATGTTCTCACCCACCCTCTCCGTTTTCTTGAGTTCTACATTTCATTGCACAAAAATGTATGTGAGAAGTAAAACTGGCCATTACACAATAATAATGAATATGTGATGAACTTTCAGCATTCATTCATTTCCCAAGTCTTTTACCTGGCCACTGGCCAGTCTAAATGGATGTCAATGCTGCCAAACATCTCACGCCGCTCTCTCTCTCTGAGAATTTTTGATACAGTCTCAGTCACGCAGTTAAAGTTTTGTCCTCAGAAGTTCTTTCTTTCCCACAGCATTCGTAAGCAGCAAAAAGCCCTTGCGCTTTTTCTCATTCCCTTGAAGCCAGCGGGAATCGATACCCAGTTTTCGGTCCCAATCGAATATTGTCTTTTTTCGATCGTGTTTTCTAGCATCTTCGGCTCTGGTGATAGTTTTCTCGGAGACGGTCTTTGTTTCGCCGACAACTGCACCGATCAATGCTAAGTGTACGTTGTTTGTGACACGCATTAGTCTACGTACTCAGCACGGTAGAAGACGCATACCAATACATTTCTCATGTGCTGCTCCAATTCATCAAAAATCTCCCGAATTTTTCTTCCCTCGAAAAAGAAATCTCCTATTTAGATGACCGATAATTTTATTAAGTCTGTTATAAGAAAGGTGGAACAGCAGCCATAATTCGTGTCTGAGAAAAGATACCCGCACCAAATAAAAGCAACAGAAATATTACGAATGCATCAATTAAATTCCGTCCGTCCTTATTCAAAGAGCCCGACAGACGATGCGAGTTCTCTTCTCACAGGAACACCTCGCAAGTTCAAATCAAACGCTTCACAGTTTAGCTTCTCTCATTTCCCTTATTTTCTTCGCTTTCAATCTCTTGTCAGTAGCTGAACTTGGGCTTTTCAAACTCCGCTAAATTTTCCTTGCTCGCGTTCGAGAATATTATTTGAAAGGCAGCTCATTTATAAGGCGAAGGCCACTGAGTTTTTACGCCCTCTTCTTTTTCCGAATGCCTTCATATGAGGTTCTTGGCTGTGCCCTACGCCGGGGCAGGCTCGGCCAGAGTTTCATTTCCTCAGGAGTGACTGGGAAGGCGTTCCCTTCGAAAATTCTGCTTTGCTCGAGATAATCTAATTCTGTTGTCGAAAAATGAGAAAGAATAAGGCTGGTCTCGGCGGTAAATCTCCACCGCATCGTGAGCGGCTATGAAGTCTATGGATGACGTGCAGTTGGGCTTCGAGATAGATGAGGGTGTTCGGCATTAAAATCCATGCTGCGAAATTGACAGTTAACTAAAGATGTAAGATACCTTGATCACTGCATTCATGGTCTGAGTTGTTCATTAAAATATATATTTCTTCAATGCCCTAGTCATAGTCAAGTAACTCACACACTTATCAATACTCAATATTCACCGGAAAGTTTCAGTTTCCATGAATTCAAGACGAGTCACCCACCGAATCTAAGGCATCCCTCGTGACGGAGAAAACCTTTAATTTTTGCTTGCACCAGACATTTCAAGTTGTTTCCTAGTCGCCAAATATTTTTTTCTCGCACACATAGTTTTTATCAAAGATATTAAAGATAGTGTTGAGTGAAAAACGAGTAGGAACAGAAGAGCAGTGCTTGCTGTTGAACGGCTGCATTTTGTTTGAACAAATACACATCATACATAGAACTAATTGTATTGAGTAAATGACTTACTACTACATGTGTTGCGTGAAATGAAGAAATGAATTCAGTACAAGGGGAAGTTATGGATTGATAGATATGACAGACAGCTAATTTGATTGTATCGCACCCTTAGCAGACCTGGCCGAGGTGTTCAGAGATTGTCAGGTAAAAGATGATATAAAAGTGGAGCCTGATGCAGCTACGTTGCTGTCCAGGTTGTGACGTTACTGATCACGGGACAAACTGTCGTACGTAAAAAAGCTCTCTGCTTCGTTAACGGGTGCTTGAATTTCATTTTTTAGTTCTAATACCATCTTCTGGTTATTCGTGTTTCGTCACACTTGAATGGAAACATTTTTCATTTCCCTTCAACTTTCGTAAGAGTAACAAGGTGATAGAGGCTTGCAAAACTGCAGCGATGAGTAAAATTGAAGGTTTGAATGGAAAAGGTAATTTTCCCGAACAATAGCAATCTCAACTGTTCCTTCAAATCATGGAGGATAAAACTACAAAATTTCCACTGCAATCGGTTTCGATACGGTACTTACGTAATTGAAAGTATCAGTCCATGCATTTAGTGGATGCAGAGATATCTAGAAAGCTACCAGCCCAAGGGACACAATTCCATCGTGTAATAAGTTCACGAATGCAGAGCCTCCACACAGTCCTTAGTTCCATAACGGCCCTTGGGAGGCAGCGTTCTTAGCTGAGCTTGATTACAAAAATTCTAATGGGAACTCCTGATGCTGAAATATCCCAGTTTTTCGTGAAATTCCTGTTTTCCTTTACTTTGATTTTGCGCTAAATGTTAACCTATTTGGCCTCTCTATCTCGCTCTTTTTCCCTCTCTCCATTACTTTCTCTCTCTCTTTCTCTCTCTCTCTCTCTCTCTCTCTCTCTCTCTCTCTGCTCTCTGTGATTCGGCAGATAGAAATAAGGCTGGTGAAGATAGAGACTTCGAATGCGTTCGATGTTATTTGGACGTTAGGCATGTAATCTGAAAAAATGTCCCTTGCACTGCCCGTATTGTTCATTTTGTTTTTACGGAGTACAAAGCTTGGAGAGCAAAATACATGAAACAGTGTCCTGAAATCTACATTGACCGCGTTTCTGAAACTTAGCGCCGTATACTTCAAAAAATAGAATCAGACATAGGCGTCACGTGATGACTTCAACGATGGATCTGTGTCTGATAACAAACTGGACAATAAAAGTCTAGGGCACCTCCGAAATTTTCCGATGACACTGCATGAAGTGTCGTCCGTGCATTGCAGTATAACTTCGTACGTCTGTTCGTGCATTGCATAATACCTTCCATACATCCGTTCGTGCACTGCATTATACCCTCCATACGTTCGTTCGTGCACTGCATTATACCCTCCATACGTCTGTTCGTGCACTGCATTATACCCTCCATACGTCTGTTCATGCACTGCATTATACCCTCCATACGTCCGTTCGTGCACTGCATTATACCTCGATACGTTTGTTCGTGCATTGTGCATGCATTGGTACGTGGTACGTGGGATTGCAGCCTCCAAACCCAACAGCTTCTCCTTATCGATATCACCACCCACACTGGATGGATGTGGTGCACCACGACATCACCACCATGATTTGGTATGATGTCTTCATGTTTTCTTCCACGTGTCTGATGCCATAAAATGTGTCGTATTGTATCCATTAGCAAACCGCAATATCTTACCGCAAGCATAATAACTTAGGCAGAATTAATTTTTTTGAAGCATCAGCTCACTAAACTAATGAAATCAAGGAAAACATTTAGTTAAGAGGTCAAAATTTTCTCCCAAATTCCAAACTCCTCTCTTCGTTTCGGCGAATTTCGTAACATTAGGAAACCCTAAATAAGTTGCAGAATATATAATCCGTCTATGTAAAAAATGACATAAAATGGTACAATTTATACGACTTTATCACTGAAACGACGACTCACGAACGAATGATATGATATCGTTCTCGAATTATCTCTTAATTTTTTATAGATTCTTCTGGCCATTTTTAGGACTACATAGATGGATTCTTGCTAGTCGTTCGTAAAAACCTAAGACTTGGTATTTTAACTACGCGAGGTTTTATCGCAAGGAAACGTGCATCAAATATTTTATTTTACAATTCTCAGCGTGCAGAAACATATCCATGCGAGAATGAAACGAAGTTTTCTTGAGGGAGCTGACGTTGCATTTCTGCAAGTCTTTTGACGAGACAGAAAAAAATAGACTGAAGCATCCTAGTTTTTACTTTTATGAGTTGCGAAGATTTTGAGCAGCTCGAACTTGAAAGATTTTGAGCTGCTCGAACTTGAAAGATTTTGAGCTGCTCGAACTTGAAAGACTTTGAGCAGCTCGAACTTGAAAGGTTTTGAGCAGCTCGAACTTAAAAGATTTTGAACAGCTCGAACTTGAATGATTTTGATCTGCTTGAACTTGAAAACTTGGCCACAATTTTGAGCCTAATCGGGCCCCTGGCCTCCAAGCGACGACTCGACCCTCAGCTTCCGTTTGCAAGATTGTCCTCAAAGCTGGCGCTGACTGCACGCATTCCGTAAGTCATTCCGTCATTTCCGAGACTTCATTCAACGAGTTCTCAGAAATTCCGAGTCTTCCCAGCATTTTTCAGTACAACTGAAGGCTTGCAAACGGTTTCAGAATCGAGTTCGGCAGCGGAATGCGCTTTGGCAACATCAAAACAGAGTGGCCTATTTTGAAGCGCATTTTATTTTCAATGCCAAGTTTCCCATGCCTAAACTTTTGCATAATCAATAAGCAAAACTACGTTCAATAAAAAATACCATAATTGGAAAAATTTAAAGTTAACGTCAACAGTTTAAATGTTTTAAAAGCTTTGTTCAACCTCTTTGGTTATTTCTCCGAAATTTACTTGAAGTCATAGGAGACGACTATTGTACGAGCAATCTGTGCATATTTTTGAATTCAAGTCCACTTCAAGAGCTGTAAAGATTGCTAGAGTCATGGCCAAATCAGCAACGATTGTTAGAGTTAGAATCGAGAGTTGAGACAATTTGTGGAGCACAATTCAAAAAGCGCTAAAGATTACCAGAGATTAGTTAAAAAATTGTAGGTATTGCCAGAGTTTTGCTAAAAAGCTTTAAATTGACAGAGCTCCGTTCAAGACCCTTCAAATTTGTCAGAGTTCTGTTCTGTAGCTGTAAAAATTGCCCGAGCTTAGTTTAACAGTTGTAAGGATTGCAATATTACCAGAGCTCAGTTCAAAAGCTGTAAAGTATGCCAAAACTCAGTTCAGGAGCTGCAAAGATTGCCAGAACTCAGTTCAAGAGCTGCAAAGACCGTCAGAGTTCAGCTCAGAACCCGTTCAGACGGCGCGGCAATCGGAGCACCTCTCGAGCATATTTAGCTGTGTTTGCTGCGTGAATGCCCATCGGTTGAGTATTTAATTTTGCCGTACCTCGTGCGATAAGATCGCAGGGCCAGGCATTCTTAGCTCACAATGGAGAGGCTGCCGAGCTCCCAGCTGCAGAAAGAGACCTGATGGCCGCCAAAATTAAAAGGACTCTTTTCGAACGGAGAGACCGAGTTTGCACAAACATCTCCCAACAAAAGAAGTCTGCGCGGCCTTCACTGTGAGTGATCAGACGTAATGATGCGTCCCTGCTCCTCCTCACCAGCCAGTAATTCAGGCTTTGCTCCGCTAGAACGGAACTATTCGTTGTGAGGTAATTAAAGTAGCAGCTCCTCGATGCTTCATGTTTCTGATTATTTAATGAAGGGAATTACTTTTACACTTATCCCGGGACTCTCTGTGAGTCGTACGCCGAACAAATAATATTTGCGGTATTGATGGTTTCACAAAAATGCAAAACTAAGTGGGCTGTTCTCTGTATTTCGATAAGGATTTCAAAACACTTCTGATACCAACAAGAATATACATAGTACCTAATTATTCAATGAAATTGATGCATAATTCATCACGAACGATTGATGTTTTAACACAATTAATGAAGTCTCGTCAGAGATGAAAATATGCATCTTCAAGTCTGTAAATTAATGAAAGCATCATGCCTCATATCCCATGTACAGGCACGCGCTAGCAGTTCAATCTGAAGTCATGATTTTCGGAAGCACATTCCAGCTCTGCCGCTTAGATTACAGAAAAAAGCTCGGAACGGAATTTCAGAGGAAGCGAAGGAGTTCAGAACTGCCTGGGCGTGAGAAAATTTAGTCGTACCACACTTCGTTGTTGTTCAAAACGGGGTCCCAAACGACGGCTCTGCAGTTCCGCAATGACTGGCAAGATAACGCGCTGCCAACCTGAACTTCAGTTGAGTTTTAACCTCCGCTGAATGTTGGCTCGTGTTCAGTATGAACGCGTGCTGACGGTGAACACGTTTTGAAGAAGTATCAAGATTCATTACGTGTAAACGGTTGGCAAATGCTTGACTTGGCGTAGCAGCTCAAAGGGAAGATCTTAAGAACAGACTCAGAAGACTCAGCCTGCAAGACTCGGTGGATTAAGACTCCAAGGTTTCAACCTTCAATGGCTCGAGTCTTAATGGCGCAAATTTTAAGACCCAGTACATAAAGACTTTAAAGATTCCAAACAGTAGTAAAATACAATTACATTGCTTAATGGAGTAAAAATTCCTGTGCCAATGTATGTGAAGTGTGTTGACGTGGCCTGACTAGCCCCGTGCTACATGGGGCTCGAAATAAACAACACAAACTAACACAAAATTCTGATGTGCTCCTACCAGGACTCCTTCGATCGTCTAAGCGCTAGCAGACGCGACTGTATCAGCCATATTCAAAAACAGAGCATGAAAAAAGATGTGTTTAAAAGTATTTAGTGAAAACTGCTCACATATATTTCCTTAACAGGGAGAATTTACACGTATTATCGAGTTACACAGTGCGTCTTATATTCCTCCAATTGCAAATTCATTGTGAGAATCAGAGTTACAGTACCTGAGATCAGCACGACGAACACGGCTCCCAGAAAGACAGACGAAATCTCTGGTCGAGGCACAGACATATTCTGAGTTTGTGAGTATAGTGACCGACTTTGGATTTCTTACACTTCACAATGGAGGTGTATATTTACTGCACAAAAAGGTATGAGCGGGTCAAAACGATTTCTGCAGCAGCTGTTCTCTTTCGCGCTGGGGTATTTGGTTCTATTTTTTGGTTTTCAGACAACACTGAAATGATTCCAGTCATAATTACTTAGAATGTTCTTTCAATTTTTGTTTGAAAGCTTCCCACAAGCTCTACAGTTACAGGGTAAAAAAGCCTGATATCTCACGTACACGAGTATGTTGAAATAAGTTGATAACGGTAAAAAAGTGTGCTGACGACTTGAAATCAAAGGGGAAGCAAACGAGAATGCAACGATTTCGTGAGTGTGCGAAAAAAAAAAGAACTCATATACAGAAGTGCATGGGAAAAAATGTGAACAAAATTCACAAAAAAAAAACAGAATAAAATAAGACCGTTTCGCTGAGAGACTTGGTGCAATTACAAAAGAAAAAAAGCTTTCTTCCTCAACTCCAGAATATGAATAAATCATTCCATTCTGCAACTCAAATTGAAGCAGAATGATTCGAAAATGTACGCTGAAAGAACTGGGCATCTCTTCCACATTGTCTGAAAAATCTGCACAGTCAATATGACTTGGAGAATTGCTGCAACCCACAATGTTGACATAAAAATACATGGATGTTATAAAGTAGGTAAGAAAAACTTTTTTTAAATAATGCGTCAATAAATAATCCCACACTTGAGCCCTTACATGAGTAGAAAACAAGGAAATTTCAGTACATTTGGTGGCACTCTGACTGGCAAATAATTACGTAGTCTTCACTTGGAATGAAAAATTGGAATTGCAGTTAAAATACTCGAGCATTTCAATTAACCTTCCCCGACAGGCAATATTTACTCTACAACAATGTAGACCAAATGTAGAGCAAAAATGTAGCAAACGAAAGAATGTAGAGCGTTGGAGAATATTCTTCTGCCGAGTCGTTTCCAGTTAGGGTTAGTATGGTTCGTACATTTGGCAGCGCTAGAATATTTTTTTCAACATAATGAAATTTTCACTGCCATTACTCACTTATCATTGACTGGCACAGAACGTGATTGCGCAAGTTTATCCGTTCGTTGTGACGAATCATAACTTTTTTCTACTAAATTATATGCGTCTCTTGAAATAAAATTGTGAAGTCCAATTTAAATAATGTAGAAAAATTACAAGATGGGCAAGTGTTCAATAAAAAAATAAAATTTGCCAATTCATAACAATAATTTAGGTACGTACGTATTCTGCAAAAAAACTGAAATTTATCCATGAGACTTTCCAAAATTTCATGTATTTTTAACTTTGTGTGCTGGTCTGACACACAACATCCCTCTCAAAATTTCAATGCAGCGTCCGATAAAAGAGAAGCGTACTGTGAGCATCGCGAGAGATGAACCAATCATTAAGGATTTGATGCATAATTTAATTTGAAAGAACCTAAAACTGAAAACGAAGTTTCTCTACTCCACTTCCAGCGCTGGGTCCTTACAATAAAAACTTCACTCCACTAACGGGGCAATTTTGGCTCTCACAGAAATAAAACGCATATACTTATTACACAGTAACTGGCACTGATAATGCAATGGTGCGAGAAAATTTCCATCCCGTTTCAACAAAGAGTCATCGCAGCGAGCTATAAATTCTGCGAAAATTTCAGCCTAACAGATGAGCATCTGCATCAAACTTTACATCAACCTCGGTCCCTTCTTTGCTACCCTGGGCAGGGCATGCGTAGGAGTCTCAGCGAAAAAGTTGATCAATTTTATAGAAAGTCTGCGGATATTGAGCTGCACATTTCAGTTACTCTAATCGCACGTCAGAGCAAGCGCCTACCTTCTCCCACGGGCGCCAGAAAGACACTGAGATCACAGAGATGCTCAATGCGGGGCACAAAGGCAAGAAACGAACCTGAATAATCACCACAATAATTTAGTGACTAAAAAGCGACCAATATCAGAAAAATAATTCAACTTTAGTTAGGGCGAACGAATGTAATGCTGCTATTCTAATCATTCTGTGATCGATTTCTCGCAGGGCGTCTTATCCTGACGTCTGCTCTCGAATGAGTAGTTTTTTGGCATCATTAGGGTAAGTTTGCGCTCCCTTAGAGGGACTATGTAAACCTACTGTCGGCAGCCGTTTTTCCATGATGTGAGAATACTTTTGTGCACAAAACGAAAAGTGATCAGATTGTCAAAAAGCAATTACCCAGCAACATTCATTGATCACAAATTTAAAATGCCTTAACTAATAGAGAAAGTATTAAGTTTTAATCCATTTTGAATAACGCATTTTTTTTATTTTCATTGAGAAATGAAACTGTTCACCATTAAAAATAAAATAAAGCAGCAGGTAAGTTGGAACAAGGTTTAAATAAATTTTCGTTAAGAAAAGTGCAAAAAATTGAAGTTTCGTTAAAAGAAAATTGAAACAACTTTTTCACCATAAATTTATTAACCATTGTACGAGTATCTCGTAGATCAAAATTGCTGAAAACTTTCATCCTTAGACCGCTTTATCCAACCAAATCTCGCGCTTAATTTTTTCATGTACGTACGCAGTGTACGTATTCAGAGTATGAGAGTTGCAATGCTGTACAACGCAGTGCTCGTATTCTTGTACAAATGAGAACTGACGTTATGAAGCATTATTGATGTTTATAAAGTACGCGGCAACTATTAAATTGTCTGATATGAAGTATCGTATTTAGAGTAGTTTTGTTCAACAAGTATTTGGCTACAGATGATAGCACTCCACGATGTTCCAGATGATAGCGCTCCACGATGTTCTAGATGATAGCACTCCACGATGTTCCAGATGATAGCGCTCCACGATGTTCTAGATGATAGCACTCCACGATGCGCCAGATGATAGCACTCCACGATGCACCAGATGATGGCACTCCACGATGCTCCATCACTCCACGATGCTCCATCACTCCACCACAGACAGTCCCCGCACATCACGCAGCGATGTAACAACTTTTAGAGAATTTCCTTCGTCTAATTTGCAAGGCCGGCCGTTCGACGCGTTCAGATCGTCAGGGAATATTAGGCGCTGATGGGAAAAGATCCCTCGGCACAAAAGTGGGCGGGGATTGCAGCAACGGGTGCAGCGGGCCCGCAAACGGAAAGAAAATTCATTGTTGAGCGGACATCAAAGGACTTCAATTACCGCAATATTCATTGCTTGTTCTTTGACGAGGCTCCGCCAATTTGCGGACGGCCATTGAAAATAATACAAGAGCTCACAAAAAATAAACAATCTCGAAAACTTGGAAGTTTCGTGAAACTCCGAAAATTTGTCACTTTTGCAGAAATTTTTGTTTTTACCTTCTGAGCTTGCACCACGGCTTTATTTGCAGCCTCTTGTGTTAGAGTATTCGCTATGCAGGATACCTATTGTGTAAATGCACCTGTTTTTAGTAATTACTGATACTGTGAAGTGTATTTGTACTTACGAATTCTTCTTCTGTAAATACATCTATGTTCATCAATACGTATTCTGTGAATGTGTCTGTGCTTAGAAACACCGATACTGTAAAGGTATCTGTGTTTACAAATACCTCTTCTGTGAATACATCTATATTTACCGATACTTATTCTGGTAACGCACCTCAATTTACGGATACCAATTTTGTAAATGCACCTATTTTACTGATACCTATTCAGTAAATGCTTCCGTATTTACCGATGTTTGTTCTGTAATTGCATCAGTACTTATAGGAGCTATTCTTTAAATGAGGTCACATTTTCCGATACCTATATTCAGATGATGCAAATACGTTTGTATTTCCAGAGCATGATCGTCTTCAAAGCCGACCCACAGATTTGTGGTGCACGGCAGGCAGAGAGTCGGACGGATATGGGAAGCTTAGTTTTAATGTTTGTCTGCCCCGCTGCAGCTGGGGTTTACTTATCAAGTATACATGCATGATGGATTTGTGTAGGTATTTCGATTGAATAATATATTCTAGAACGTTAACATGTGTATCAGTTATACGATCATTCATGTTGAGAAATGAGGTCTGCCAGTTATATACACCTGTCCAGCCATCAGGTCTGCCGGTTATATACACCTGTCCAGCCATCAGGACAATCACTACCGAATCTTATGAAATCGCGATGCGTCAGATTATTTCAATTGAGATATGTACGAACTTCTCATTATGAATGCCCCCAGTCGTTGAGTCGAGCATCTCAACTGAACTTTAGAAGCGTCGCCCCAGCACGTTTACCCCAGCGAACTCAAACCCCCACCACGGTCCCTCGCTCCCTGCGTCGCTCGCTTCCAGGTCTCGGGAAAATATAGCAACGGGTCTCGAGAAACTCGAACACTCACATTTCCAGCAATTGGCTTCCCAAGTCAAGCTCGAGACCTCAACAGCTGTATGAGCAAAAGAGCAGACGCGCACCAACGCACGTGTGCATCGCAACGAGCGAGTCGAGTAATCTGGACGCAAGGAGACGCGACGGTGACGCACGTCTCATTTGGTTCAAGTTGCAGCTTCTGAAGTTCGTGTTTTGCGAAGCGAGTTTTGGAGGCGCGACTTCTATTGAGTAAGTTTAGTTGCGGGGCCCTGCTTTCATATTCGAGACTCGCTTGGTGGGATGCGCACGGCGCTTCTTGCGTACGTCAGTTGCTTGAAGTTCGTGTCGTTTGATGTGGACCTCACTTGATATGCATATGATCAGATGTGTACATATGTCAATTGATGTGCATGTCTCTTGATGTGCATGTCACTTGATGATCAAGTCAGTTGATGTGGGTGTCACTTGATGTATAGTGATTTAAATCGTGCTTGACATATTGCGCTACAGGAATATATACAACTTCCATCAAATTCATCTTGAATTAATCATGACATTTGCAGCAGTCTCCACTAACATTTTATTCACATGTGCGTGAGAGGACTGCCGTTATCGCAGTCATGAAATCAAACATGGATTGTTAGTTACAACTGGCTAGGTAATCATTTGCTTCCTCATCAGCTAAGCCACTGTTTTCTGAAGCACATGGGCACACTACACAAACTGCATACACATACGCATACACATACACTATGTACACATACACGTACACTGCATACACATACGCATAAACGATGTATACATATATGTACGTATACTATATACGTATGAGCATATATACGCTACATACACTACTCATACATACATTACATACACGTACTCATACGTACATTACATACACATACACGTACACACACATCTGACCCCCACAAATGGGACCAGGAACACGTACACGTTTACGTGGTCTACACGGGTCATAAATATTAATCCTGATCCATAAAATTGAATTTGCGTGTCGGCGATTACTATGGCCTTATGTGAATAGACTTGACTCAAATGTTTCCTTCTTTATAATATAGTTTTTTTCACAATCCGTACATAATTTTTTCAAGGGAAATGGTAAGAAGAAAATTATTGTACAGAATTTTGAGTAATAGGAACATGGAATTTGATGAAAATCAATTTTATTTCATTGAGCTTTCATTCATATGTCTCATAGTTCAGCTTTATGACGTAGATAATATTTGCGCTGCGTAAATTCGGTAAATAATTGTTCATTTCTCTCAGAATTATTCATACGTACGTATGGCTTATAAAATATACATAATTATGATTATACCTACATACCAAGGAGCACTATAAAAAGGACATGCACAGCAGATTACCTGGCTTCGCTAGTGCCGACAACAACCAATCTCTGCCGACAACACACTCTACGCCTTGCTCCCTTCACGAAGCAAAGTTCATATCACGCTAAGTCCTCAGTACTTTGATCAGGTGTTGTCAGTGAACCCCCAGAGACTTCTTGAATGAAGTCACTCACTTCAGTGTGCACCAGAGGCTCTTCATCGTCATAGGGCACGTTAGTTTGCACTTTATTTCAACCATCCGACCGCGAAGGCTGCACAACTTCCCTCGTTGCAAGAGATCGAGGGGACCTCCACGCAACCCTCTGTAGATGCAGCATCGTTCGCCGAAGTTTTAGGGCCAATGCACTCCACAGTCAATTTAGCTAAGTTTTCATTAGTTTTCACAATCACGGTCAATTTAAATTCATCACAATTCTCTGCCATGAAAATACACTCAAATTTGTCCTCACGTCTGGAAAATATTAGGTTGTCCTAATTTTTTAAAATTCTAATTCCGGAGCAGAGGCAGTCAGTGATGTTATCGCGTCTTTCGTTTAAAAATATTTCAGTTGCTGGTCCTTAACTTTTGGAGGGCGAGATGGTGGCTCTTCAGTTTGCAAACACGAAGCAGGCACATTAAAATGCTCGGCGGAGTTGTTGTACGGGTGGATTCACGCGGTAATTTTACCATGGGAAGATTTGGAGGCCAGTGTTTCTTACGAATTTTAGAAGGATCTCAGGTAAAATTCTCACGAGGCCGCAGCACATTGAACTACTCCAGCCTCGTTGACTCATATTTAAGTGCATCAAACGAACAACACTTGTTTCTAAATGCTCCCGTGCACGCTGTTTTTTCTTCAGTAAAAAAAAAGAGATAGCCAGGAATACCGAATAAAATATTTTTGTTAGTAATGTATTTGTATTATGTATTTGTGAGAAGAAAACTCACTCGTAAAACTATGATGTTTCGAACACTCGCCCATTATCAGCTAAAGGCATAAAATCTTTTATTTCTCCTCGATGTATATGTTCATATATCTTAAACTCTGTTGGTTGGGTGGATTGGGCTGAAATTCCACCACGGAATAGCTTCTATGCTTAATTCTGCTTGCTCGCAGTGTATTTTTTTTAGACGGCTTCAAAGTAAAAAAATTTCTGAGGTCGATACATTTGGGATTCATCACGATCAGGTTAAGTGTGTGAAATGAGCACATGTGGGAGTCAATTTCACTATTTAATTATCACGGAATAGATTTCTAATGTTGAGTTTATCTCAAAGAAATCGATCAAGGACAAAGGGTCTACGTTAATATTTCCGGTGGGTTAGACGAAAACGGTACGTGCATAGGATAACAGCGTGCGTTCTCCCACTCTGCCTCTAACACTGGATGAATCTAAAAGCAAATTTTACAGCAGATATTAAAAACAAGGATCTCGCAACAGGTCAAAAAACAAGGCTCCGACTGAAAACAAGGTTGGATGCATTGAAACAATTAATTCAAGGTGAAATTCGTAGTCCAGAAAGCAATATAGGCCTACGTCCTGAAAACAATATACGTACGTCGCTAGGACGAGCTGTAATCTCAGACCCTGTCCTGTTCATCTGTTACTGACGATGTAAGAACTGCAGCTGCACTTTTTCAGCTAATAATTCTGCACTGAAATTTCGATTTATCTTTACGATTTTGTATTTGGGTAGCTAAGAAACTGAAATTGAATGTATAATATAAATGCAAACGCCTTCAAAGAATGGAAAATGTCTGGGTCTACCCTATTGAGTGCAACGACTTCAACTTATTCTTGCAATAAGAATGTATTCTGAGCGTTATTTGACTCATCATTACTGATTTTCAATGAAGTGTGATTTAGCAAAGCCCGTATTGGGCGAACTCTAAACAAACTAATTTCTTTACACATTCAAATACTAATTTAAAATGTATTACATGACTGCTTAGAATATTTGAGTGTATTATTTACGCAATTTTTAAAAAAACAATTTATTACCCCAAGAATTAAATTAAATAAAGTATGTAATATCTCAGCCATGCTGAATTTCTCAAAAGTATTTTAAGCGCATTGGGTTTCATCATTCAAAATATTGCATCAAAATTTGAAACTAGTTTAAAGTAGTCACCCAAGTATTTCAAATTATTTGTAAAAAACGATAATTTTCTTGGGAGGACTTAACAAATTCTTCTCAAATAAAAATTGCATCTCTTTGTACACGTCTATTGATTTTAAATACATCAATGATCAATTATTCCATATGGATAAGAGTTTTACATCGATATAAAATTCCTAACATCATGTAATGTTTAAAACTCATCATTAGTTCTAATTTATTCATGAACTTCTATAACTAAAAAAATGTTATCGCATTTCACTAATTGCAGCTATATTTTTAGTCAGAAAATTAGATATATTTATAAATATATGTAGAATAATGGCACATGAAAATTATCTTAAAGTACTGAATTAATTATAGGCGTTTTTAATGGAAAGAAAAGAAACATTTATGTGATAAATTAATTTAAACAAGCTTCCTAAAATGTAAAACCATGAAGTTACAAGAATTTCATGTTCATGCGTACAAAGAAGTAAGCAAGTAAAGCAATGCTGATCATTATACACCCCCATCAAAGCGTATCGAGCGGTAATTATTGCTCTGTCTCATCCTATACGGAGAGATTACGCACGGCCTGGAAGTGCTTCCTGTGGAGTTCGATCCTAAAAATCGAACGGCAGCAACGCGGGAAAAGCGACGGTCCGAGACAGTCCGAGTCAGTGTGTCGCGAGCTGTAGCATAGGGTGGATGCTGGTGGTAGGCTTCTCCGTCGTTTGGTCCTGAAATCTACATAGAATTCCAATGTGGATTTGGAAAAACTTTTTCAGGTTATGAATGATAACGCCGCAAGAAAGGAATATGCATTGAGGCTATAAAGGCAGTGTGGTGAGTAACGGTTATGAACAAGTCATCTTTAATTGCCTATCTTTGGATTATTTTTATGAAAATGATAGCAATCCTTCATGTGCAGATATTTTTTTATTGTAATATTCTATATTTAAATTTTTGTCTGGTAATTCAGAATATCAACTTAATTTCTCCGTGAAAATTATAAAAATTGATTCAAATAATGGACAAAATAAGATGATTTTGAAATAACTGGAAATTATAATGTACACGGTGTGTACAAATACTCATAATACGTTCTGATAAAGGTAGAAATAATTTGAAAACGGGATTAAAAATTGCAGTGAAATGAATTTAGAAACTAAGCGTCGACCCTAGGGGCATTAAAACTGCGTTGGTTTTACAGCGAACGATAATACCAACCGGTGTTGGTGGCATCGCTCCATGTGCGATGTTTTGTTGCCACAGAAGTAGAGGAGAGGTGACCCCAGCAATATTTGTGCGCGTAGCATGTATACAGTGACTTTAAATGTAAACAAAATGACTGGATAATAATTAGGGCACCCAATTATCCCCGACTTGGTCGGTCTTTCGGTCTTGGAGTGCGACTCCAAACATTGTGCAGGTAGATTTCATTTTGGGCAGGTGAGTGCTTCGAGTTTTTAAAACATTGAGCGATGTTGCGTTTAGAAACGGCATTATTGAAACACATTTTGGTCCGTTGACACGAGCGACAACTGCGTATGATACAGAAGTATTCATACAGTGAGTGTATTCAGATTGTTTGAATACATGGATACAAATGGACGTAATTGAATAATGCGACGTCATACATACATGCATGTACAAATATAATTGTAACTGTGTATACAGGCGTAACATCCAATCACGCCTGTGCAATAATTGTACAGGCGCGTAAGTATCGACTTTAAACACTGAAAAGTAGCAGTATTCAAAGTTTTGTACGAATACCGAATACTTTGCTGCGCAGAAAGGGACACCTGGAGTAGGGGGGTTGCATAATTAACGATAAGCTCGCACCAAGATACCCTGACGCAATTATTCTCCGTTTAATGGACGCGAGACAGAAATGAAAGACGGACAAACGTATTTTCTTCTCCTATTTAATATTTACTTCACTGTGGCCGCCTGCAGTCCTGTTTATCGTGCAGCCTTCATTTTAATGCCTTGGATAAGATTATTTTATGAGTAGTGGAAACCTATTTTCAACAGGTTTATGATGAGATAAAATTATAAGAAATTATTTTATATTGTACAACATGTTCCCCGCTCCGTTGCTTCCCCCCGTTACGTTAGGGCTGCATTAGGTTACGTTAGGGTTACATTAGGTTACGTTAGGGTTACATTAGGTTACGTTAGGGTTACATTAGGTTACGTTAGGGTTGCATTAGGTTACGTTAGGGTTGCATTAGGTTACGTTAGGGTTGCATCAGGTTACGTTAGGGTTGCATCAGGTCACGTTAGGGCTGCATTAGGTTACGTTAAGGCTACATTAGGGTTAGGTTTGGGTTACGTTAAGGTTACGTTAGGATTTCGTTAGGTCAGGAAAGGATTCATTCATTGGACACAAAGCAACATGATAAAAAGGTGCAAAAATGTGGTCCCAATTTCCGTAGACTTCTTGAATTTTGAAATGGTACAGGAACGGGTTAAATATCTTTCAATATAGTTTTTTTTCTGTGCATCGAAACTTTTTAAAAATAATTAGCGCTCTTAGAATAATAATTCCCATCAAATTACACCAAAATGAAAGGTGTACAATGAACAGGACTCTATGTGGTTTGCCTCAGTGAAGTAAATATTAACCCATTTCCCGAGTGTAGAGATATGCGTGGTGCAATTTTGTTTTATTTTGTAACAGGTTGGAAATACTTTGGTTCGTTCATTCTTATTTTTTCGCTGTTACCGAGCGAACCAGTGTGGCAGGTTGTTTTGACGCACCGTGAACTAACGACGAAAATTCTTGCTTAGGAAAAATCGACCAGGGAATTTGCAATGTGGACACAACCCTCAAAATACTCCCTCAGTGGGGGGACATGGAGCTCAGCTGAGGCTATAAAAGCGGTCGCCTCCTCTCTCATCAACAGCCCTCCACACGATCAGTCAATGTCGGAAGACACCCAAATATGGGCATCGAATGCACACTTTGCGCTCTATTCTGGAGAGAGGGTGGACGTTAGAGACTATAGTGACACTATATAGTCTCTTAATCGAAAATTCCCGGGATCCTGGAATTGAAATTGACGACTCATGGGATCCTGGAATTGAAATTGACGACTCACGGGATCTTGGAATTGAAATTGACGACTCGCGGGATCTTGGAATTGAAATTGACGACTCACGGGATCCTGGTATTGAAATTGACGACTCATGGGATTCTGGAATTGAAATTGACAACTCATGGGATCCTGGAATTGGAATTGACGACTCATGGGATCCTGGAATTGAAATTGACAGCTCATGGGATCCTGGAATTGAAATCGACGACTCATGGAATCCTGGAATTGAAATTGACAACTCATGGGATCCTGGAATTGAAATTGACGACTCATGGGATCCGAAAATTTAAATCAAAGAGTCACCCATCAGGGGGCATAGGATAGAGCATAAATAATAGAGTTAGGGTGCCCGCACACCAAAAGTGTTAAAGCGAGAAGATGGCATGCGAGAATGCAAGAGTGGCTTGAGAACACGGTAATGCATTCAAGTGCACACACCAAAAGCGTGCATGCGCGAGATTGCAAGCGTGCTGAAGATGGTCTTTCAGTCTCATGCACTCTCGCTTGCCTGCACTCTCGCTTTAACGCTTTTGGTGTGCGGGCACCCTTAGGCTAGTTAGGTTTGTCTATCCTAAACCATGGGGACTGGCGACCTCAGGGGAGTATTGTTAGTTTACCTCAGCTGTAGATAGGCCTTCGGGACTTCTATCTTCCGAGTCCATTTTGCTTCTTTCTATTTCCGTGTCTTCTTGGCTGATTATTCCTTATCTTTTCTTCTTTCTTAACCTTCTGTTTCTATGCGCAGTGAATCTTCTGTAGGAACACACCTGTAGATGGAATCCACGTTTTCTCAGGTCCATACTAAATAGTTACTTCTTTTTGCTCTCTTGAGGTCACATTACATGTGGCCATGGAGCTTTGAGCTAACTAATAAAGTAAATAAAAAATAATAAAATACAAATACTGATGTCGACTGTAGTTGAGTTACGAACGCATTCTTCAGAGAAATGCTCGCCCAACCTTCCAGCTCCCAAGGGGGTATCCAGCCGGAGGTTTTGGGGAGGCGATCAGTTTTAAAAAGAAGGGAGGCACGAGAGAGGAAGGGTAAAAAAAAGATAGGGTAGACATTGAACTGATGGAAGAGCAAAAACACACAGGCTGTGGAAATGAAAGCATCACAATTTACAGACGGAAGATCAAAGTCAATGAACCCAAAATAACTGTGTGGTTGTGCCATTTTAATTAAAAGGAGCTAAAATAAACCTCAGCGATGACACTCCACGTCTCGGGAGGGGGCATAATCTCGTGTGGGTTCCCTCCTAGTGCCGTATTGGCTGGCGGAACCGAGGCCAAGATAGGCGTTGGACTCCACTGGATCCGCCAGCTTCAGTTTGTTCTATTCCATCCTTTCCGATACCCAAAACTTGCTCCACCAGATCTGAACTGGGCAAGAAATTCCATCTTCTCAAGTACGGCTGACCGCACAACTCCATCTTGACGAGCGTCACGCGTCCTAATCCTGGCACTACGGAACGTGCGCTCATTGATTTTCATCATGGAATTGCTCTCTGCAGCCTTCGCCTAGACTAGGGAGACGACGTCGCCGCCGGCTGCCCTGTAGCAGTGTATCTGGGGACTGGCGATCAAAGCCAATCAGATATTCTGAGTAAACTCGGACTTCGCTGGAGCTGGTCGCGTGGCGGTGCCTTCCAGTGTTTCTGCGCCGTGAAGTGTAGTCGTGCTACGAGAGGTGGACTGATTTACTGTTATGGCAATTTCAATGGCATCGGGATCTGTTGTTTTCGTATGCGTGCTATTAAGAAGTATCGACAAGTTTGTTTGTTGTGGCTCAGTATATGAAGTGTCGCGTGAGACAACAGAGTTAGTTACGGTACTGATCTTAAACTGAGTGTGAGAGTACAGCTAGGCGTCTGCTTTTATTTGTGTTCAAGTACGCTGCTACGAGTTCCTAGTGAGCCAGGGTTATTTCCTGGGTTTTGGTGTACACTAGAGATGATGTATCGATGATGTGATGAGGTGTGATGGGGTGTGACGTACTCATGAAGTGTTTATTTGGTTATTTGACGGCATGGGCCTTTGATAGCAGCCCGAGAATAAACCACTGGGCTCGTTCACATTACCATTTTCTATTTTATTCTCTCGAGAGCTGCAGTTCTAAACTACTCCAATGTCACTTCCCCACATCCGATTTTAGCGATTCTACACAAAGTCCATAATTTTTATGAATAGCGCATGTGTTTTAAATTCTGGTAGTGTGTTTCATCTTCAATTATATTTAACTGGTTTCATTCCTGCAATTAAATACTGACGAGTCGGATGTATTGTGATACATTAACCCTGGAGTGGTAACCCTGAATTTAACGTTACGTGAAGGAGCGACTTCACGTCTCAAACGACGAGGTTATCCGAGGTTCCCATTCCAAGGTTAACCAACTGCTGGCAGCACATCAGACGAAATATGGTTAAAACACTACCTTGTCTTGTCTACGGACTTGGTGCTTGAAATTTTCCTTGGTCTATCTCCAATTCATAAATCCCACACCTCGATCGTGTTTATTCCTTTGCTTTCGACGGATGTGCTGTGGCTCAATCAAATAGCTAATATTCCTCGTCTTTTGCTAACTTTTTGGTGCCGGCTTGTTTGTTTACGTTGCCTGTGAGCACGAAAACCTAATGGCGGTGAAGTTAGCGTTTGTTGGCTGCGTCAGACGAAGTTTGATGGATGAGACATCCACTTTGGCTGGGAGACAGAGTTTCGTCCGTATCGAATTTCTCTCCCCACGTTGTCTAACCCACCGCCCTACTTCACGAGTACCAAATGTGGGTCACAAATCATTCAGAAATTTGGGGGATTTGGGACTTTCGTTCTGGTGATGTGCCCATTCCAAAATATTGCCGATGCCGATGCCAATTATTTTTTTTCGATGAAAATTCTTTGAAGATACCGATTCTTCGCCAATACCGATTCTTCGCCAATACCGATTCTTCGCCAATACCGATTCTTCGCCAATACCGATTCTTCGCCAATACCGATTCTTCGCCAATACCGATTCTTCGCCAATACCGATTCTTCGCCAATACCGATTCTTCGCCAATACCGATTCTTCGCCAATACCGATTCTTCGCCAATACCGATTCTTCGCCAATACCGATTCTTCGCCAATACCGATTCTTCGCCAATACCGATTCTTCGCCAATACCGATTCTTCGCCAATACCGATTCTTCGCCAATACCGATTCTTCGCCAATACCGATTCTTCGCCAATACCGATTCTTCGCCAATACCGATTCTTCGCCAATACCGATTCTTCGCCAATACCGATTCTTCGCTAATACCGATTCTTCGCCAATACCGATTCTTCGCCGATACTGATTCTTTTACCCATACCGATTCTTTTACCCATACCGATTCTTTTGCTCATACCGATTCTTTTACCCATACCGATTCTTTAGCCCATATTCTTTTGGCGATACTGAGTCATAGTTTTGCCGATGCCGGTTCTTAGTTTTGCCGATGCCGGTTCTTAGTTTGGCCGATGCCGGACCATTGAGGACTGTCAAGTCAAGCCAGCACAGTCAACCACCAAGTCCAGGGCGGATTTTCTCCCTCGCTGGACCAGTGAAGGCTCCGTCTCCTGCCACTCCTGCAACGCACTTGCAGGCGGTTGAAAAAATTCGAACTTAGCGCATGTTGCTCCACAGCAGGCAGCCGAGATTTGCAGTTCGACATTTTTGAGGCGAAGAATTAGCTTTTTTTAACATAAGGGTAACTGAAAGATGCATTACGCGCATCACATTCGTCACCAGATGTTGAGAGGTGAGTTTAAGCTCGTTAAAGCAATGTTGAAGTGATGTCAAAGTTTAATTTTTACACTACTGAGGAGTCACACTAGGGCGTGGCGGAATTAAACTAGTGTTGCTAAAAGCCTGTTGATTTCGAGCAGAAATACTTGCTTCGTTTGATTCATTTCCTTAAAATTTGTTTGCACACTCACAACAAATCCGTATCCATGGCTCATAAATTGTTCCTAGTTCAGTAGTCGGAACATTTTTATTGTCGAAAGCGTAGAACGTAATCCTAGAAGCCAGATTCGCCTACAGGATATGTTTTATTTACGCTCCTGTGCATTTCTAGCAGTTATTATAGAGGAATCTAGAGCTGCAGTTCTTAACCACTTCAACATCTTTTATCTTACCCGCACACGAACGATTTTTCAAAGAACACCGTGATGCGTTCATTTTTTCTTGAACTTGCATCAGTTTTAAATTTGTGTCGGGAACCACCTCTTGCTATTGAACTCCAGTCTAATTGACGACCTCACGAAGCCTGTCTTTACGCTGAGAAGAAAAATTCTTAACTTGACCCTCGGAAAATCCTGGCCGTCTGCAAGCCGTGGCTGGCGAGGATCGACCGTGTGTGCCGGCTGGGGAAGAAGAGGGGCGAGAGAGGGGAAGATGTGGGGAGTGAGGGAATGAGGGGATTCGTGAGAAAACGTTAAAAAGGAACAGTTTTGAAGTCGGTCTGTAGTGCGTCGCGTGAAATGAGAGGCTTGCCTGAGTTTTAATTACTTCAGCCGTGCGAGAACAAGGAGCATCTCGTCACTCTCGCTGAGAGCTCTTCACTCATTTGAATAGAACTTGCCTGACTCGAGTTTATGTTCGTGCGCAATAGTTCTGAGAGAATTTTATGCCTCTCAGTCAGAATATGAAGAGCCAATACGAAGCGCTGTATGGGTCGCTGACTACAACATAACTGGACAACGTGCAAGTAAATGAACGAATGTACTATGTACAAAGCACAAGAAAGGCACTGCGAGTGTGTGTCATTCATGAAACGTTTTACCCTGGTATTGAAATCTTACGCGTGAAGGGTTAGCTGTTAATTAGTTGTTCGCGCCAAGAGAGGAGACCGTGCAGTTTTGACCCTTCAGAGGGCATGGGGTAGGCGATAGTGTTGGGTTAGCTGCGTTTGTCTATCGTATGCTGTGGAGACTAGCGTCTCCTAGGGACGCAGGTTGGTTACCTAAGCTAAGCCTTCTATGCATCTTTCTTATACACTTTGCTTCTTTCACACCTTCTTCGGTATCTCTTCTTTTTCTTTTCTTCCTGTTCATTTTTAACTTACTAATTTTATGTGTTGGGTATTGCAACACACTTGTGTATAGATTCCACGTTTTCTACAGTCTATACTAAATGGTCCCTTCTCTCTTCGCTCTCTTTAAATCACATTTCCTGCGGAAAAGGAGCTTGAACCTAATTTTTTGTTTATTCTTTAGTATCTTTGAACATACCCGCACCATTCAGCTTACCTTCAGGGGGTGGAATAACATTCGATACATGGTCAAACGTTAACTTGCCATACTTATATAGTATCGAATCAATCAAAAATTGAACATCTTACATATATTTGAACGCTGAATTCTATGTCGGTTACAGAATGCACATATAGGATAGCATTGATATAATATCGACGAAAGTGTCAAGATTATCGCCTTTAAAAGTATCCATTATACTCATAAAATTTGCTTTAAAATGATAATTAACCCTCGAAGATTTCACAGTAGTTTACGTGACAGGAATGCTATAGAACTTTCTATAACTTTCTTTTCTATCTACTTCGTCCACGTACAACAACCTTTGATCTCAATCAATGTTAGAGCTGCATGACAAGGTCTTCGTTCTACACGTAGTTTTAGTCTGGCAAATACTAAAGAATTACCAGAAAGGACCTGAAAAGTAACTATTCAGTTCAATAAATGTGGCTTGCGTAGTCAAAAAATTTCATCTATGCTAAAAATACTAATCACAACCGTTGGTAACACGATTCGTCGGTTTACGTCATATACGTCCCCTGCAAGTCACCCACGTTTAGGGCGTTAATAAACATTTACTCAAAGTAAAGAAGGATGCTCTAGAGACTCGTTTTGAACTTCAAAATGATTTGGAAGCAGTGCGACAGGTGTATGCAAAAACACAATTCTTGCAGTTTTTAGAAACGAGGGATTCGGTTCTCGCACACTAAGAAGGACACCTTTTCGTGAAACCAAATTCATGTCAGTATCAGTATTCAATTTCCGTTGAATTGACGATTGCTTTGCTGCTGTGCAACTGTTTCAAATAAAATTTTGACCATGTTACGGTTATTTATCATATCCACTGTAGCGCGGGCGTCAGCATTACTGCCTCGAGCTTCTCAAGGAACAAACATACCGATTACAGACTCGAAACTTCTTATCAAACTGCATTGTTTGGACGAAAATATCGCCACTATAAAATAAAACTTGAACTGCGTGAAAAAGTGCAGCGCGCGTGAGATCTTCTTTGTTATGTTGTGTGTGAACTTTTCCTTTATTCTACAGTTTTAGCCCCCAAAGTTGCTAGTCCTTTCAGTTTGTCCATGAAAGAGTTTGAGTTTGAGATTTAAAATTTCGATTATTTTACGCGTTTTGTGCCATGAAGTTATCCGGTCTGTTTTTAAATTTGGGACTAAACTTTTTATTTCATCATGCTAGCCATTGGCTACCAGTTTCGTGGTAATAACTACCACAGTGTTAACATCATGGACGTTTACGATGGTAAAATAACGCGTACCTCAATGCCGTTTCCTTTTACGCTCGGAGGAGGAAGGAGAAATGAAGATCGACGGCGAGAGAGTAGCATAAATAATTCATCATTCACGCCACCGTTCCTGGTCGTGTCTCTTGCTAAACTCTCCTGCTTCCAGAGGGCGAGTGATCCGGCAACTTGAGCGCCCCTCCCTCGATCGGTCAATGTCTGGAGACAATGCCTGAAGACACCCAAATATGGGCATCAAATGCTAACTTAGCGTGCCATTCTGGAATCGGGTAGGAATTCAAGGGACTGTACTTCCAATGTGACACTGGAATAGAGAGCAGTGTTAGCATTCGATGCCCATAGTTGGGTATCTTCCAACACTCACTTCAGACATTGACTGACCGTGTGCAGATCTCCTTAGTCCCGCAACGCTTAGCAACCGTCGCTGGTTGACCCCTCGTTCTGGGATAGGTTTGAAGCATGCGCGTATGTGCCAAATGCGCCGGTATTAAAAAAAATCGTACCCCGCATAGAGCGCTAGGTCTGTTCCGTGAAAGAACCGTTCTCCCTTCTTGTATGCTTCGTATTACTCGCTCTATTTGCGTCTTATGATGCAAACATTCTTCGTGCTGTTTGATACTTGCTCTAGTTCATACTGCTCTGAGAAGGACGATTTCGGGACTTTTATCTTTCGTGCCTCCTTTTCTTCTTCCAACTTTCACATTTTCTTCCCGATCTCTCTTATGTTTTTTCTTCCACTCCGTTCTGAATTTGCTGTTTCTGTATGCAGGGGACCCCCTGTGTAGGTACACACCTTGTGCATAGGTTCCCTCATCCCTAGAATCCATACTAAATGAACCCTCGTCTTAGCTCTCATCGGATGACATTTCATGTGGACAGGGAGCTAATTACACCCTGACAGTCATAACAAGGATGAATACTAACGTGTAAAATGCAAGGGGATTAGAGCTGCACTAGATCTACTGGTACCTCTAATTACCGTCCCCAAGAGGCGAATGATTGACTAAATGTTAGACAAGAAATTCAAGGATAAAATTTCCCGCGTCTCTGACAAAATTTCCACCTGACTGGGTCGAACTTCATGCCGGTGTTGCCAGTTGAGCTTTACCAAAATGACAATTTATGCAGCTTCTTCGCGTGATGTTTCTGAATGGATGACAGCTCATCCCATGCGTGAAAAGTCTGCTGGCGGTGGGCGCCATTTCCGCCAAATAGCGCAAAATCACAAAGTCTTCACTGTTCAATTTAAAAGACTTGACGTACAATTTTTAAAGTCTTCGCTGATGAGAGAAAGGAGTTCATATGAACAGCCAAGTTTATCGTCGATGCTCTCCAGAGAAATAAGTCACCATGGCTTCGAGAAACTTTCGAAGACAATACATGTTCCCACGCAATGGAACACCAGCTCGCTACTGCAGGGTGACTTACGATTAGTACGAAGAGAATTTATATGGATTTTTGATGAAGAACTCTGACCACCTTCAGTCCGTAGATTCCAGTGTGAATTTAGGGCAGAATTTATTTTTTCACTCGTGCAACTGTGTCAGCTTCTAAAGAAGCAGTTTTACTTCTTGGGCCTAATTCGGTGCAGCCTGTGTGCGATTTTCTTTTAAATTGTTGCCTTCTAACGTGAAGCGTTTGAAGGCGTTGTTGAATGGGAAAGAAGGCTGCTTTGTTGTCTAAGCATTGAAATTCAATGTTATTTATGTTTCAATTCTTCACGTTTTGTTTTTCGGCCTCTCGTAGTTTTCTATGAAATTAGAAACTTTGATGCTGTCATTTTTCAATGACGTTCTGTCAATATTTGCGCGTGATGACGGTAGCTCAAAGAAAGTTCAATTCGTATATGTGATATTTGAGACGCAGATGTTAAAGCTTTTAAGGAGAATGTAAGCAGAATATGAACTTGTTATTCTTTTTACGTTAGAGTCTCAAAACAAGGATAGCCTGCCATACGCACGACGCTTTGTAAGTAACATTCGCGCTATAAATATAACAGAACTTAAAAAGAATGTAAAGCTTTATTGATGCTACAGAACATGGACATCTGATGGTCTTTAACATCCTGATCCCAGAACTAAGCTTGGACTACCACGCGCAAGACTACGGTGTGTTCGATGTTCAAAGTATAATTGTAGTGAAATTGAAGACGAATGCAAAGCTTTATAGGCCCTACAAAACAAGGACGCACGTTTAAAGTTTTCTTTCACACGACGCTCGTCGACTGCAGCGACTCCAATCAGTGTCCAGCGAGAACAAATTTTGTGTCGTAATTTCGTGCTGAGCTTCTTTTGTAGGGAGGAGGAAATGCTGCCTGGCGGTGAAATATCCGGTGTCTTATTTCTGCCTGGAATTATTAGACTTCCTTCGTCTTTAGTTTCTTGTATCGTGTTTAGATGAAAACCAAGTTGTGAAATGCGTTGTCTTCTGTACTTCTCTCTTGGAAAAAGAGTATCGTCAGAATTGTGTACCTTATCTTCGTGACTAAGTGACGCGAGGCGCAGCTAACACAGCGGTTCACTTCGGTCTTGAAGAGAGAACAGTCCTACGGGGAAATTTCTACTCACGTTACGAAGAGAAATGCTCTGTATCGGCTAGAAGATCTGCCTTACGATGTTGAGAATTTTTCATCGGTCGTATAAGAGTTTTTTTGTTTGTGAAGGAAGCATACGCTCTACTTAGCTTTTAATGAATTTCTTGACGCTTTGAGTTGATTCTTGTTTGGCTTCCAGCGTCCTGTGTGTGTTTTAGGACGCCTTGTTTTCGCAGGCAAATTGTGTTGTATATTTTCTAGGAAGGCATGCGGGCGTTTTGCAATTCTGCTGCACTGTGTGGAACTGCACACATTGTGCTGTAGTGAAGTTCTTGGGGCTTGGCCATCTGATTGTCTTGTTGCCAGCGACTATTTAGGCTACCACTAAGTTCAGACTTCCCTTTCAATCGTTTTGAGTGCAACGTTAAACTTGAGAGCGTTTCCTCAAAGAAAGTACTCATTAATAGGACGAGGGAAAAGCGAGCGTCTTGAAGACGTTCGATGCGTTCGAATGAGGTGAAATTTCTCCTTCGTGAGCAATATTCAAAAGCATCATCAAAAATGCTGCTTAGCTGATCACCAGAAATTTTTCTCGTGCTGTCTAGTTTCCGGTTGAATTGAAATTGTTGCACAATCTTTAGCAGTGTAAAAATGTTGAAAAATTGAGATCATGATGTACGCGTAATTTTATTCATGAACGTCGTATATGTATGCATAGATGGATCACACGCACAGATGTGTGTGCGTAACGGTGCACATACCTAGACCTGTGTACGATCGTGATCACTTTTGAACACTGACTGCAGGTCCGTAAATGCTGACAGCAATCGCATTGCAAGGCGTTGTTGCGTGCATTAGGGGCAGTAAGCAAGCTGAACTCGGTGTCGTTTAACTGAGCCCAAACCAAGAGCTCAGGTTTTCACGCTTAATGAATGAAAAGACGAGAGCCTGCATGCGCTTTGAAGATGAAAAACCTGAAATTCCCTGCTGTTACTAATTTCCAGGGATTTATGGGCTCTTTTCTTGGACGCCCAGCTATGAACAAGGAATTACTCAGGCTCAAATCGCAATGTGCCGTGCACCTCGTATGAGAATTTCCTGGGCTTATTGTGCTGGCGCGGCCAAATCGTCAGACATGTTTGTTGGTTTTCAGGAAGCGAAATGAAATAGCGAGTGAGCGAAAAGTATTTTCTAACGACTGCCATAAGTTGCAGATTTGAATTACATTTGTTTACACCCAACCTGATCGGATCCGCCCACTGACCGACCTTGCCTGTCTCTGAAGTACACTTAGCATATTTTAGCGCTTCGTCATAAGTTTCGTTTAATTGAATTCTCCCATACAACTCCGAAAGATACACTCATTATTCGTTTCGTAACGTACGTCAGTGTGATATTGTGTAACGCAATGATTAAGAAAATGAATTACATACTGAGCTGAAGGAATTAACAAGTGAATAGAGATGAATTTTCTTCACAATGAAAGTGCGGGAGTTGTCACAAGTTGATGCTCATTTATCATAAAAATTTATCTACTGTTGCTGATAATTAACCATTGTTTCTGATAATTAATGACTTGCTGGAAGTGATCGAATTTCTTGATAGTTTATTTATATTTAATGACTCAAGTGATTATTCTAAACTTGAAGTAGCGTATCCACAGACTTCTATGAGTGTCATCAACCAGATGTTGTTGGACGGAGTCGTAGGAGCTGGAAATCAGTCCCTTCGCTCTTGGCGGCAATCTTTCGGAGTTGCATTTCTGAGCCACAGCGGAGTTCCCCAACAGGAAAACTGAATCTCACAAGAGAATATCGAGCGCCAAAGAAAGTTTTGCACGCGAGAGTGTGGACTAAGCTTACCTCGGTGAAGCAGCGTTTGCTCCAAGGAAAAACTAAAGAGTATCGGCACATCAAGCTGGCTAGTGCCGATACTCAATTTTAGATCGGTGAAGAGGCTCGTGCCATGAAAGTCGTTGGTACTGACCTATATATACGAGTGGCTCGACGTCATAATATTTGACCGATGTAGGTCCAATATAAATAAATACCTGAATCGGCCGCAGAAACACTTGTGCATGTCCGACAATGTACAGGGGAGTGTCCACGCGCTATTTACCTCCGAGAACAACAATGACAGTGGGAAGAGAGCGATATTTTTTTTACTCGTAAACTGGAGAAACCGAGGAGCGTCCTGCAGAACGTGATGGTAGCGTTCCATTTGCGAGTGATCGCTGCATTTGTGCTTCGTGGAGGGATCGCGGAAGGGAATGCCAGGTAAACTCCGTTTCGTTTCGAGTAGTCGTCTGACGTTTGCATTTCATTTCCTTCGCTCTCTGGTTTGTCAAATTTGAGGTGAAAATAGGGGTTCCGATTTAAGCATATGACGTTTCAGTTGTGTTTTATTTGTTTATAAAATTCCCATGAACAAACTTTTCTTTCTATAGAATGTATGTCTTGAAATTTCATTGTTTGTTGGCTAGGATTATTTCAAATGAGCGGCCGTTGAGTAATTGAATATTTAATGATTTAGTTCGCATTCTTTGTAGCGCATTCGAAAAACTGTTACTTCTAATACTTTTACGATGTGATTCATTCAAATGTATTTTCTCGGCGAATGTGTGTGTCGGATTATTACAGGAACGCAGCTTCAGCAGCTTTCTGATGGGTTTGTTTGAATTGTAAATCTGTTTCGATATTTTCTGTCACTTGCTTGACATATTTCTCTCAAGTTTAATTGTAATTTTGGTCTGATCAACTTGATGATCATATAAACGTGTGCCCTAACCCTGTTGTGTATATGCATTTTGGTCATCAAAATACATTTCTGCTGACATCACTCAGCTTTTTACTTCTCAATGAAGTACATAGTTCAATACCGTTCAATTTCCCTCATTTAACCATTGAGTGAAATAAAATGATGAATTAGAAAAATGGATGTTGCGGCAGTGTATCGACAAACTAAGAGGATGACTTGAAACGTGTGAATGTTGTGCACCTACCTACTTATGACTGAAAATACTTTTGATTTGGATACCTATCTTTTACGCTGTCATCACTAACTTGGGATTAGAGTACTAAGATATGAAGAAAAGATGACTTCTTCCTAAATAAGTCACAAAAATCAATTACGAACCCTCTAGTATTGAATAAGCATGAATACAATATTTTAAAACTACGGTCTACCTTTGCCAACTTGAAATTCGAGTACTAATAATTGAAAGAAAAGATCGTACATGCAGAAATGAGTCCCACACGACATGTACCCCTAACTGGTGCTTTGATTTGCAAGAATAAAATATTGAATAAAGTGGAACCCGTTTACGTCACTCGAGATCAAACTTGTTTTTTAAGAGGTGAGAACACATTCGCGTTGGGCTGAAATTTTCACATTAAGTAGGTAGTCGGTAACGGGTGGTAGGTAGTCGGTAACAGGTGGTAGGTAGTCGGTAACAGATGGTAGGTAGTCGGTAATAGGTGGTAGGTAGTCGGTAACAGGTGGTAGGTAGTCGGTAACAGGTGGAAGGTAGTCGGTAATAGGTAGTCGGTAGTAGGTAGGAGTCATGGCCGTGCAACATTGACGGCCTCGCGCTGCCGCTATCGACCTGCGCTCTGGAATATCTGCCGTCACCACACCTTGCTGTCCTGCCGCTCCTGTGGCTCTGGCTCTCACGGTCCCACATGTTACATTAGGTGGGAGTGAGCCTGGACGGTGTAGAGATAGTCTCAGTGTCACATGCGTCCTTCTCGCGCTGCCGTCGCTGACTCGTGCTCATCCGTTACCTTGTTCCCGAGGTCCGTTGTGAACTTCCTCATCGTTTCGAGTGTCCTCAGTTTTCCTCGAAATTTCTTTTTCAGTCTAAACGTCAGATTCAACTTTGGTGTCGAGTTTTGTTGCTCATCCTGACGTGATCTTTCGTATTATTCAGGCTCATTCGCGAATATTTATTTTTCAATGCTGAGCTCTTATTATTCAATTGTGTTTTTCGTCTATGAATTCTTGTCTCGAGCTCATCAATTCTCGTAACTTTATAGCTCCGAAATAGGTATTTCTTAGATCAGATTTCTTGGTAGTGATGATGAATTTATTCTAATGTGTGCCAAACGTACTGAAATATGAACTGTTTTTTGGTTAGTACTGTCTGGTTTAGTATCGAAAGATATGGGAGGAAAGTTTGCAGAAGTTTGGGGGCTAACTAGAGCTTAGAAATGAATTCTGGCGCCAATTGAACAATGATCCTAAACATACAACATGGGCTTCCTGCGAACGGTTCAAGGATATCGATTCGCCGCCTTACCATGGCTAAGCCAATCGCCGGATTGTAGTACAATTTGTTAATCAATTCAAATTCATGTTTGGAAAGTAAAAAATCTTGATGAGTTCAAGATGATCACTAAAATTGTGTGGGCCCAGATTCTGTCTGAACTTTACGAAGCTGTGATGGAACCTTGCAGAAGCTTTTCAATTGCAGTAATACTCGGTGGCAGGGACCAACTATGTATTAAATAATTCTTTCCGTGTCAAAATGCTTCCTTCCCTACCTATTTTCGCTAACTCTACATAAATTGTGAATACTTAACAAAAATGGTATTTTCGATGTTCAGTTATGGGTGGTGTTAATATTTCATTTGGGGGTTATTTTTTTTCACGCTTCTGTCTCGTTAAAAAGTTCCTTAAAACGATATTTTATTCAGTTGAATACTTGTACTCACTGTACAAGACTGCTACTCTTTTACTTAGAAAATAATATTCGTGTGGTCAGTATAAATTTTTGACCAAATATCGAGTGACGAAACCTGTACTTGATCTCGACCTTGTCGACAAGGAAACTCAAACAAAAAACTTCAACTGCAAATTCGTTGTGCATATCCATAATTAAATTTTTAGATATTGAGTTACGCAACGAATTCTAGTGAATCGTCCGGTCGAACGACACTCGCTTTGACAGATTTTGCCTGTTGCTGCGAGAACTATGTGTTTTAATAGCCGGTCCGAACTTTTCTGTGAAGTGCTTGGTCGCAGGACCAGCTTTGTGTGTGATGCAGCGTTGGGAGATGTACAAAACGAGCGTCTCGTTGACGCGTTGTTCTGCAACAAGTGTGTAAACCAGCGCATCCTGGCATCAAAGAGAAATTTCTCTTTCCGCCTCTATTGTTTTTAGAACAGAGAGGTGGATCGATGATGGCTGAAGATTTGCGCCGCATTACAGACACAATGTGTTCGCTGCCGACTTTGTGATGATGCACTCCTGGACGTTACCTAACAAAGATAGACTTGTACATAAAGTTTAGCTGTACGCACCACGAGCACTGCATGTTTTTGGCCTCATCATGAAATAAATATGTAGATTCGACTGACTTGAGTCATCAAAAAAAACGCCTTGGTTGTGTGGATGTCTAGAAAAAATTCAACACATGAGTTGGAATTTCAAGTTTGATTTTCATTCCGTTCAAAAACTCTTGTTTTCAAGCAATTAAGCTTGACGTTGCAGTTAAATCAAATTCATTCGTTGAAGAGGAAAAGCAAGATCGTTGATATGAATAGCTGCAGTTTCAGTCATCACGTTCAACATAAAACCATAAGTATTTTTCTGAAACTTAGACTGTTAGCTTTAATGTGCAATCTTTCAAATGTATCCTTCAATAAAGAAGCCTCGTAGATGATGTCTTCAGTTTCTTTGTCTGTCATGACGACATATTTCAACTTATATTTTTACCATTGTCCCACGACAGCAGGACAAAACCCTGACTTTCATTCATTTTAGGGAGCTCTACGTAGTCGTATTCGATTGTTTACTTCTATTGTTCGTGTCTTTTCATTCGTTCGATTTGATCCTAGTGCTTGCTGTGTCGGCTGCGGCAGAGGCTTAGGTCCATTCCATTTGGGGGCACGAGGGGCTTTGCTGCCCCATTTGAGGGTACGAGGGACTTTGCTACCCCATTTGAGGGTACGAGGGACTTTGCTACCCCCATTTCTGTCGTTCTCTGCTCTTGTGCTGGTCGTGCCGAGTTCTCATTTGCTGCCATGAGTTATTTCATTACCAATGGTTCTTTATTTCTAATGGTTATCCTCTGACTTTGAAGAGTTCATCTTCGTTTTCAAGTGTGCTTCTTCTGCTCTCACGAGTTCTTTTTCTGCTCTCACGAGTTCTTTTTCTGCTCTCACGAGTTCTTTTTCTGCTCTCACGAGTTCTTTTTCTGCTCTCACGAGTTCTT
>VOMN01127364.1:0-21900 GCA_014899125.1 Orchestia grillus
AATTACTAATAATCTGTTTTTTTCATCTAACACATTCTTTACCCGTTGAAAAACGTTGAGATTCTATTTATTATATTATATGTTTTTTCTACGGAAGTTTTAAGGGTCACGTTTTGGTCAAACCACACCCCTAAATTTTTTACTTCATCTACAGGATCGATTACATCGTTCCCAAGCGTCAGAGAAAGTTTAGGTAGCTTTTTCATTGTATCTTTAGAGTAAAAAAACTGGTCAACATTTTCCAAAACAGAAAGCAAACGAGATCAGTAAAGAAATACAAACAGTGAGATTACACATATTTAAACGTAATCCGTATTTACACATCATCGCGCCTTTGATATGAAAATGAGATTAATATCACAAGTTTTACGCATCGTCCATGTCTGCATCTTGCCGTGAGAATCTCCTTGCAAAGTTCTTTCTTTGTATGTTCACAAAGTAGGTGGAAATTTTTACCAATAGCATTTCGAGTTGACCTGAGAGCGTTTTGACAATTGATCGTTCTTCCATTTGTTTGATCAAAGTCGTTCGCTTCACTTCCAGTTCTGTGGTCGAGTTGTCCGATGTTTAGTTCAGCAACGGAATAGACACATTCAACTCTGATTGAGTACGTTTGCGAACACGCTTGTTAACACTCCAGTTTACAATGGTTTCCTGTAAAAATCTGGTACTGTTGACCTGAAAAAAAGTACATCAGCTGGTCGTGGGAGCAATTTGCATATCAAGGTGGTTCGTCGTGTCTCGATTTGAGAGCTTCAGTTACATACCGGGTTGTGGGATATGAACTTGTGCGCTGCTTGCTCACAACTTTAATAACGGGTTATGGAAGCATTTTATGTAATTTTATTGCAAGAATTGGAAGCGTTATGTCTGGGCTTAATGCACGTTTAGACATCATGTATTGTGACTCCTGAGGTATAGTGCATACTTAAGAATGGTAGAGGGAATATTCGCAAATACTAGTTCGGATTAGGATTGGAGAAACTGAGCTTCAGCATCTGTTTAATTATACTATTCGTAAAAAACAAACTTTCCTTAGGCTTGAGGTGTCCACCGCCCAAACGGGTTTAGGGAAACGCTGCCCAAAAAACGTGTTTACATTCATGCAGACTGCGGCTCCCAAAGTGCACGAAAGTCCCCGCTGCCAACTCTAGTCGCCTTCAAAAAAAGTAATTCCGGCGGTCCAACCAACACGCTGCAGTCAGTAAAAAATTGAGCAAAAACTCCCAACCTGACAAGAATGTTGCGATGCTTGAAGTAAAAGTCGCTCAAGTTTTGTTATCAGTGAGAGAGAGTTAAGAGCGAGGTGGTAACGTGTAGAGCCTGTGTCAGAACTGGTTCCTCAAGTCTAAACGAATGATCGAGAGCGGATCCCTGGATTTGCCCTTTGTTTCTTGAAGACCTAGCAGCCTCTCAGCAAGTTAATACCATGAGAAGTGTAGAAGCACAAGTTCGGAAGGGCCTCGGTAAAATTATAAACATTTCTAGAGTGAAATTCATAGAATTTCATCTGGAAGTTTGTTCCTCCGGCCCACTCCGCGACATTGTTTCGAGGGTTTGAAATTATGCTCGTAATTGCTTCTACGTGCTACTGTGGACAGCTGCTTATGACGTAGCTTACAACAGCGTGGCACGCTGAACTGACGCGTGACAAGTTATCACGAAGTGCTGACTTCGTAGTACCTAAAGCTGGCAAGTGCTTTGCCGCGACAGAAACGACTTGATTTCACTATGGTATCATTTCTAACTTGACCCGACTAGAAACAGATTTCCCTACGAAGAAATTTGAATTTGAATTTTATTTAATTTAGTTTCAACTAACTAATTTGAAGATAAAATCGTACATTGTCTTAAAGAACGGACTCAAAGAAGCAATGAGGTAGTCCATTTGCTTGCATCGGCGAGTACGTCTCTCAATCCGGGTGTTTAGTGAAAGATTGAAAGTGAAATCAATTTTGATGCAGCCGAATTGTCGGTTTCGAGAGTGAAATAAGAGTTCTTGGAAGGGAAAGTAAAAGACGACCGAAGTCACCCCTACCGGACATTTTGAACAAATTTTCCTTTGCAAAACTAGCAACGCTCTACTCTAGATTATTTAGAATTCAAGTATACTGTATGTTAGCATTTTTTTCTCTGATCTACANCATATTCAGTACTTGAAAAAACTTTTTCAAAGTCATTTCACGTTTTGTGTAAGCTAGGTGGAGAATTATGACTGCCTGAAACTATTGAGACTACTTCGCAACTTGTTTTGAAGGTGAACAAAAATATTTATTTGGTATTTATGATAGCGAAACGATATTATTTGAGGAAATTTTGCAAGGCAGAATACGGTACCGGGCAAGAAGCACTGGGCAGTAAAGGGTTAACACTACAATTGAACTTGAAGTAGTCGTTTACAATAGCCGGAAGTTGAGTGGCTTATAAAATTTTACTGCGACCAGACCTTCCAGTTAGAGCGAATCTCTAACGCACTCGGAGTCGGAACAATGCAGGCAACGTCAGCTGTATGCAATGTCAGCTGTCGGGGGCTGGGAAGTGGAGAGTTGCCACTAGAAAGCTCGTTTTCGAGCCTGAACAAAAACTTAGGCTCAGGTCCTACCTTGAAAGCTCAAATTCCCGTGGGCTTATTGTTGCAGCACATGCTCCCCATGAGCCCTTGTTGCAGCACATGCTCCCCATGAGCCCTTGTTGCAGCACGCGCTCTACATGAGCCCTTGTTGCAGCACGCGCTCCCCATGAGCCCTTGTTGCAGCACGCGCTCCCCATGAGCCCTTGTTGCAGCACGCGCTCCCCATGAGCCCTTGTTGCAGCACGCGCTCCCCATGAGCCCTTGTTGCAGCACGCGCTCCCCATGAGCCCTTGTTGCAGCACGCGCTCCCCATGAGCCCTTGTTGCAGCACGCGCTCCCCATGAGCCCTTGTTGCAGCACGCGCTCCCCATGAGCCCTTGTTGCAGCACGCGCTCCCCATGAGCCCTTGTTGCAGCACGCGCTCCCCATGAGCCCTTGTTGCAGCACGCGCTCCCCATGAGCCCTTGTTGCAGCACGCGCTCCCCATGAGCCCTTGTTGCAGCACGCGCTCCCCATGAGCCCTTGTTGCAGCACGCGCTCCCCATGAGCCCTTGTTGCAGCACGCGCTCCCCATGAGCCCTTGTTGCAGCACGCGCTTCACATGAGCCCTTGTTGCAGCACGCGCTTCACATGAGCCCTTGTTGCAGCACGAGCTTCTCTTGAGCCTTTGTTAAAGCACGTGCTCCAAATGAGGCCTTGTTGCAGCCTACACTTTGCGACTAGTGCGCTCTTCATCAACATCCAGTTATGCGACCTATAATGAAGCTGAAACTTTCATTGTACATTGCTGTTGACGAAGAAGTCGCAGCGCGGGGAAGTTTAGCATCCTTCAGAATTGGCGTTTTGTCTCCCTCGACACTAATTCGTGCCTGATTTTGTCCACAGAATGGGTACCTCTCGTCCCCTGACATACCCGAGCCCGTGCAAGTAAGTACTTTCGTTCATCCTATTTTGTTCCTTGTAAAGCCCCACGTCAGCCATAGCGCCCCTTGCAAATACGCTCGCTAGCCCGAAGAGTGCAGCGTTGCCGAGACGGTGAGACTCTGTTGCCCTCAGTATTTCATAATAACATAGTTACAAGTTAAATGGGAACTTAACAAGTCCATTACATGGTAGTCTTAAATGTCGATGTTGCTTTACACATACAGCCTATGAATATGACTCAGCAGAATTCGATGTAGCTTCACAAGATACTTCACAACCTCAAAATTCGGCATTAATGATCCCAAGAATCGAATGTGGGCTCAACGGTTTTCGTGTATTTTTTTAACGTACCTTCTTGCTCACGAAAATGAGTACGGGAAACAGATACATTTTATTTATATATATATAGCTGTTCACACATTGGGTTATTCTTGTGCTAACATCCGGGTGTGTAAATACGTGTGACACATCCAATTAGGCGACACTGGGGATAACAAATGACCGAGGGTATTTTCTGACGCATGAACATTTCAAAATATTCTAATGAGTATTATGTGACTTGAAATTATTACTAATAAATTAGAAGTGGTACAAAGGTTCGTAGTTTGAACTTAGAGGTGTGGGTGCACGTATGGCGGTGCATTTTTTACCTGTTTACTACCTCCAAAAATAGTGAGAGAATTGAAGGCACATGTGTACATTTCTTCATACAGTAATAGGGAACTTGGAAATTGCTCATACTTTTTTACGTTGTCTGTAGTTGTAGTGGATGTCCAGTTGTTGTATTTCATGAGCGAGTTTCACTGGCTAATTTTGTTGATTTCATATGAAGGTTGAAGCCAATTTTATGGCACAGGAGGACGGTGTCAATGCCTTTCATAATTATTGAAAAAACAGCGCGTCTTTGTAGCCAGTTTTAGTGAGGAACATCTCGTTCGATTCGGACGTTTACATTATATAATTATTCCTCAAGCTCTCAGCCTCATTCTTATTTTCACTACATGTCATTAATTTTTAAAAGCATTACAAGGTCTCTGATTGTCATACTGTCTTTCTCTCAGGTCTGTAACGTATGAAATTGTAAGAGAGCTGGTTCTGTATCAATTTAGATCAGAAATTCTAGTCCATCACAAAGTACGCTCTTTAAGCCGTCGGAACAAGGGATCTCTCTTGAAATTTCTATAATCTTTTATAACATTCAAAATATACTGATGACAATTGTCGATAATCAGTGAGCAATTTAATGAGACTAAATGGTCATTTTTTGAGTCATCCTCACTGGGCTGGGTCACAACAGCCCATTCTCTGAAGCTAAGGTGCATCACTAGGCCCCGACACGGCAGACCGCTCACAGCAACGCTGACTGTCGGTGTTGTGGACTGAATTGGTTGTTGTTCAAATTTTTATAGATACTCCAAAATTATCCGGAAGGAACTGATATATATATTTCCTCAATTCTCTGCGATATAGGTTAGTTTGACTTTCTCAACTAAGGTTTTTGTTCATTTGGATGTTCGTTGTATTTCTTTTTTCTTCGTTTCGTATCGCTTGTTTTCATTTTGGAAACCTTTCTTTTCATTTGTTTTCGATGGATGATTTTTATGTTCATGAATATTTCTTGACGACTGATTGTCGAATCATTCCCTCTTATTATTCGTTCACTTGTTTGCATTTATTCTTATTTTCTGAAATTCATTTCTGTAACGTGTTATTATTTCTATGACGACCAACGAATATCTACTTTACCTCCTGCCTCCATTACCTTTTTTTTGTATTTTCTGTATTAGGAAATGTAGAACATGTACCAGTCCTACCTGATTCAAACCTTTATCCTTATTCATATGTTCTGTAGGAAAAATTATGTTTATTTTTCTCTTTTATAATTTACTTTTCGACAAAATTATCGTTCGTATGAATATTACCTCACGTTCTCTACATATGTCTTCTTACAAGTATTATCTTATCTTCTCTGCCTCTGTTTTCCATCAAAACTTATTGCACCAAAAGCCTTCAAGGGCTCACACAATATATTATATGGACCTGTGGGAAAATTATGCAAAACTACGATGAAGACGCAGCATTTCATAGTTTTTAGGTTTTTGGACCATTCCTAAACGTGCCTGCTAAATATGATTGTAAAAATTGTTCCAGTTGTTCGTTGACGGGTTGACTTTCATTATTCGAAGTCTTTCTATGCTATCACTCTATTTCAAAATATATTGTCAGAGCTCTTTGCTCAAGCAAGGCTAGGCTGAGTCTCTCACAACATCGGCGGAAGTAATGCAACGTCAGTGGTTAACCTCGAGTGTTCGCTGGCACCCGGTAGTTGACTTTCACTCGGAGAAATTGAAATCGAAAATAGGTCTTATATTTTTTCTTTTGCCCAGAACTGTACTGTTGTTATATTGTGGTTGATTTCATTGATTTGCTATTCTTTTCTGATATTTGCACCTCTTGCAGATGTGCAGATTACATGCATTGTTTCCTTGAACAGTGAATGACACACAGGTTATGGAAACATTTTGTAGTCATCTACTTGGAATATCGTCAAGAAGAATTCTGTTGCCTCTCAGTTTGTACTACTTTTCATGCCGATTATTGTGCGTTGGATCATGGGCTAATATATAGGGGCAATGGTCATTACGCGGTAAAATTCTCCTGCAACTTCACCTCAGTCAAATTACCAAACCCACTTGGGGCACCAGAATCTAATCAAGGAAACCAATATCCTACCCAAGCGATAAACACAAAACCTGTAAATACCATACAACTCAAACTAGGTACCTGAATTCTAGGTTATGTGTGCTAGGTGTACTTCTAGCTCAGCATTATTCACGAGGGGCTGTTTTGAGATGCCAAAGACATACTAAATTTAAACAAATAGCTGAAGTCAATGGAGTGATCTTCTGTCGAGCAAGTGTGATCGGTCAACAATATCTTTGTTTTCGTTAAGCCTGTCGTTGCTAGGGGATTTGATGTCACTTGGAACCTTTAAGAAAAGAAAATTCTCGCGTAAAACTGCTTTAACTCAGCATCCCTGTAGCACACGAAGGTTGTCCAGTTCTAATTAACTCCTGCTACAAGTCGGCACAACTTTCGGGGCGGGAGAGAGTGGTAGGATAACTGTCAGCTACTCAGTTACTTACCTTTCTTTTTCGACGCTTCGGCCTGACGTCACGTTCTTGTTGTTCAGTATCGTCCTCTTTGCTCATCGGTATTTCAACCATTGTCAGCTCTCAAATTTTTTTTTCTGCAATCTTAGAATTTCGTTTCTTCATCTGTTTAGAAATTTTACCTCACGATTTTCTCACAATCATATTTTACCTAAATACCGTGCGCACGCTTCAGTGCAGGGCTCCGGTGCGATTTGGAATTACCTATTTTATGGCCTATAAACGGGCTAATTTTCCTTGGAGTAATATCAAGTCATGCAATTATATTTTTTTTTGTGTACAATGAGCCCATAGTCCACGTGTAATATATCATATGTATTTACTTCTTTTTTGACGCTACAATGCGCCTTGTCGTGCTCACTCTGTGCATTGCTTCCTTGTCTTCCCTGTTGGGTCGCCCTCGTCACACCGAGCCGACCTGCTCTTGGAAGTTCGCACAACTGCGCATGAGACCGACGAAGAGGGCTACGGTCTGTTTTTTGCATTGAGCTCCAAGCGTTGACGTGCCGTGTGGGTTGTTGTGTTGTAGGTGACGTCTGCGTCTCTGAGTGTGGGGGGACCTCCCTCGTGGGGTACACGGCAGGGACGTCGGAGGCCCCTCGTGGGACGGGATGAGGTACCCATCATTGAGGGGGTCAGAGTCCCCGATGATCCCAGCGAAAAAAATATAATTTACCGCAATGCCAGGTACTTCCTTTCACTGTCTATCTTCATTCTAAGCACCTGATTTTTTCCTTATTTATTTTTTTCAGTCGTGCGAAAATGGTTGCGTGCTATTATAGCGTGGGGTTCGAGCTACTTTTTACGGACAGGAGACTGCTTATAAAAGCACACACTTGGCGTTGTAGAGCGTGAGCACGCTTCAGCGCAGGGCTTTGGTGCGACTTAAGAGTCACGAAGTGGAGTGGACGGTAGACGAGGTCTTTGACCCAAATCCACCTCGTTATGGGGGTATTTTGTCTTACTGCGAAATCCATTTTGGTTTTCTAGGGCTTAAGTTCCATAATATTCTAATGAGGGGTTTTATCTTTATAACAATTACACTCTGAAAATACCTGAATACCGTAAGGTAAGAGACCACGCACTATAGTAGTACCAACCCTATAGCTCTGGACGGTGGCTCTTGCTCGGGGAGGATGCGTGAATTGAGATGGAGGGCAATCAAAATCGGGAGGAAGCATAGCCTCTCCGCAAGTTGAAATCCCATTTGTGCATTTTCGTATTCATTTTCCAAAGCATGTTCTCAAAAAATATCTTCAACGTGCAGATGCATAACGTAAATCTATGGCAGACAAAATTACTGAAAACATTTCAATGTTTCGCATCCCTCTTTGAGAACGGTTCGCAACCTGAATGAATTTTTCTCATGCATCTAAATTTGTTATGCTTTTAATTTCAAATAATCGTAGTATTTCAAGCGATATCAATTTCATTAGAGACCTGCAAATTAATCTTAACGCTAAATTAAATTTCAAAACCGTTTCACTGATGAAACACAAGTGCCTCTCGACTTGAAATTTAAGAATTTTACGGGTGAAATTGTAACAAATGCAGTTGATGTTCGAAGATAAAAATTAGAAAAATTGATTCCAGTTGTGTTCCAGCATGGGCCCCTGTCCAGCGCGCCTTTATTCTCTTGGAATACATTTTTAGCGCCTCAGGGAAGCAAGGTACGGGCTCGCGTCATTTTCTTCGTCTCATGCCCATGTCTTGCTTCCATCCTTGTATGTTATGTTCGTGTCATAATACCAGCAAAGTACGTTTAATTTCGTGGAAGTTTTTCTATCTTATTCCAGTATCAGCATTTTTACAATCATTCTACAGTCACGTCTTATGCTGTGGGTGTCAATGAAAGTGGTTTTCTCATTAATCTGTGTACTAAATTAAAGGTAATGAAAGTCGAACTGATTTATCGCTGTTTCGTCATAAAAAGTTTCGCTCGATTGAATTACTTATTTTTTCAATGAACTTCTGTCGTTCGAGCAGTGTCTCCAAATTTTAAACATCATCTTAGACACAGCGAACATTTAAAATGGATAATCTGGGTGAGCTCGAAGAAAGTCTTAAGTTAGAGCATGGCTCACTGGATTAGGTGGCTGCATGCGTTACGAAAGTGAGCCGCAAGTTGTGATATGGGTATTTAGTTTTAGGTATCGGATATAGTCATTGTATGCATCATCGATTGATGCTTAGACGTGTGAATGTGAGCTCGACAACGATTATTTCCTTGCGATTGTTTTGTGCGATGAAAGTGCTCGAGAGATACGAATAAACTAGGTTTCGTAAGAAAAAGTACCGCTTTAAATACTTTTTCGAAAAATTTTAGTTTAGGTTACGCAGGTCAAATAATGAAAAATAAATGACGAATGTGTGATGGTCACAAATCCGAGTGAATCACTTCTGCTTATTAACACTGGATGCGAGTGTGAGATTTTCTGTGAGTTTGGGGGCGCGAGAGAGAAGCGCCCCAGGGGTGCATCCCAGGCAGTTGCTATGTCCTGAACTGTCTCGCAAGAGGTGGAGATATTTGAGTGAGGCTAGCGACCTAGCAGTTAGTGCACATGAGAACACTAATTCTTAGCCCTTGTGCGTCTGAGAATAAGCCAAGTTTAAATTTTGCTTACAATGGAAAGCTTAACAAGTGTCCTATGAGAAATGTATCAAAATGAAAGGTTGTGGAGGACAACACAGTTTACATCTGTTCATAACAAAACTTAACAATATTCATATACTCGTAGAGTTACATTACACATTTATGATTGCTGTATCGTTGGGTAAATTGGTATTAACTTGTAATTCTTTCTCATTTAAACACGGTTCATAGATGATTTACAAACTGCCCGTTTGTTTGCCAACACAGAATAATCAACAATGTCTTAGTAACTGACGAAGATGTACGGCGCTTCAATGCGAGCGGCATGAGTCGCTCTGTCGTGCAGGGTCTCAAGTTTGGGACGGGGCCCGTGGGCGTGACGAACTCGCCTCTGTCTCCCGAGGTGGTTTCTTCCCTGGGTGCTCTCGCCAAGCTCGTCCTCAGGGCTCCAAAGACTGAAGAAAATGTCATTAATTCTGAAATTGGAGGACGTTCTTTCGGCCAAGGTGGGGGAGGTCGCCTTACCAGCGGCCAAAATATAATACATGGAGGCAGCAGCGTCGTCCAAGATTATCGACCTGGAGGACAAAAACATTCGAACGTGGAAGCCAGTGGCTTTCAAAAAATCAGAAATTCGTATCCAAATTTTGCGCACGCTCCTCCAATCCCGGTGAGACATTTTCGAACTCCCCCGCCTGTAGAGTTCAGTTGGTCACGGCGAGGGCATTCTGCACGACCTCGAAGTGCCGCTCACAAAACAAGACGACCTCCTTTGTCTTCCAATTCCTTTTGGTCTTCGTTCAAGCCCTTTAGGATTGAGGGACAGCGCGCTTTCTCCGCACGGCTTGGGAAGCCACCGCAGCACCTCGAAGCATCGTCACCATATGAAAGTACTTGGCTGGATCCTTCCCACTCTGGATCCTTCCCTAAGTCAACTTTTAATCCTATTTTCAGTGATTCTAGGAATAGTTCTCCTGGTTTTCTCTCGACTAAAAACCAACTAAAAGAAGCCATATTTTCTCAAACTGCAATCGAAAGCAAGTCTCCTCGAATGCCTCAATCGAGAGGTAAAAAACCTGCCCAGGTCAGTGTTAGAGATCTCGGTGCTAAAGACCACTTTTCTTTTCGAACTTTCGGCTGGTCACCCGAGACTCCTTTTCTAAACCCCGAGGTGTTGTAAGCAGATAAAGGGCAGAAATTATGATCATGTATCAGCGATACTCTTGATGTTGAGTAGAAATAGGATGAAAGTAAAACAACTTCATGATTAAGACTTCAAAGAAATTTGTTACTAAAGCTGACACCGAATAGACGGAAATATTATTGGCCATTTCAGTTTTGAGAGGCGGTTGCATAATCATCTAACAAATCTCAATCTATTAAATACAATAGGGTCAAGTTCATAGTGATGAATTGGATCTCCCACGTTATCTCTACGTTTATCAAAAAACTTTGACCATTAATGTACAATTTACAGCGTCTCGTTCGTAAACCGTTTTTTCAGTCAAAGATTAGTTTATTTTCGGTTACGCCTCCCAGTGAGGAATTTTCCCCTGAGGAAAATTTGTGCACTCTGGAGAAAATAAAAATTGAACTGTGTTATATACCGGGGATAGGGCGAATAACGCAGTATTTCCCAGCCAATTGCCGAAATATGACATTGAATCACTTGTAGTGCATGGAGACGAACGTTGTCTTGATGAGAAAACGTGATCGGCAGCGGCCGCAAATTGGAGGCTGTAATGATGCAATCGTTTGAAGCCTTTACTATTGCTGACTCCCCAATTTAGCCGTAATTTTCTCGTAGGCTCGAATTGTAAAAGCAAAGTACTATTTAATTTCAATGAGCAATGCCTTTTTTTAATAAAAACTCTATTCTTTTCAAGTAAATAACATTTCTATACGGAGCAATGAATAACTTTACCATAATTTGGTTTTAAAATAAGGTGCTACTTTGCACGGTATGTTAGATTTTTCAGTTAGAAAATTAACGTCAAGAAATTACACAATGCCCTAAATTTAGGACTTAGCAATTCTAAATTACGTGGTTAAATGCATTAGAGTCCAACACGAGTGCGGCTCGAAAACAGTAAACCAATGAGACTCAAGTCGCCAGACTCGTTCGCTCGCACCATTTGCTGGTTGTTGAGGCGAGTTGAAGTTCTCGATGTTCAGAGATTTTGGAGTTCGCCCTCACCGTCATCTTTTTAATCGTCAATTGGGAGCAATTATGTTACACTTCCCACGTGTGTCTCGAGTGGTGGCTATCTAACTCTGCTAAATATGAATATTTTGGGAGTTAAATTATTTACCCAAAGCTATAGAGTACTAGATAGCTTCTCTACGACGTATCGAAACATGAAACATACATGCATAACTTGAGCACCGTACGCAATAATTTGGTAGAACTTCTTTATTATCTATTAGATGTAACTTTCCGCACTGAACTGTTTCATCAAACTCAATTTTTTTTATTTGTATCTTGCTTTTCTGTCCCGTTTACTTCTCTTTGTGTCGAACACCCAAATCCCCTTCTTTTGTGTTATCTGTTAACTTCATATCCGCTACACCAAAGGTCTCCAACTGTTTGTTACTTCTGTCTAGAAATCTTAATTGACTTTTATAATTTCAAAGTTTCTTCCGATTGAGGTGTTTGGTTTCTATTTGTACGTCAAATAGCTATGCGTACTCTTGTAAAGTATCTTAAACGAAATTATGAACTATTCCATGGTTTCGTAATAAGGCGTGTGAGAGAATTATCATTGTTCTAATGGATGTGCTGTAAAATTGTTTAGTTTCAATACATGAGCATCAGGTGAGATAATTCCGGATTGTCGAGGTGCCCATGCCTTCTCAGCACACCGATGTAGGCTCCCTGGAGTAACTTGTGGTTCTTTGCTCTACTGATATAGGCTGTAAGAAAAAAGTACGCTTCTTATCTTTATTTATTTGAAAAAGTAACTAAAATTTCAAGTAACACATCTACTGTGCTGACAATTAGTGTAAAGTTGACGTTATTTAATTTTAAACAATAGATTTCGTAGACTTGCATTTAGTCCCGCGTTGGTTCCAACATATGTACATGCAGCCTACTTAAGTCTACGTTTCATTGCACGGAGGTTTTAAAATTCCAGAGAAATAATAAATATTAGATACTAGGGCCCTGGCTGGCTCGCTATTAACATTGGGCCTGTCTGTCCCGCAAAGGACTACAGCAAAGTGGCAGTAGTCGGTTCTGCCACAGAAGAGCCCAGCGACGAGAAGGACCTCACCACCACCCCGCCCAACGCTACCGTCGGCCCCAACACAGTTTCGCCGACGAAAAAGTCTTTCAGCAAGATTCTTACCAGCAAAAAGAATTACCCAATCTTTTATTACAAGAGCTTCCACGATCGTAGTGGTCTTGCTGATCAAATGATGACAGCCTCCAACAATGTCAATAGTGTACATAACAGAAATCAGTTGACTAACAAAAATAACGCGAGTTATAACTCGGCTGCTGCTGCGCTTTATACTACTAATCCTCTTTCTAATTCTAACACTGGTCAAGGGACTGGTGCTTTGGGCACATACGGCAGTCTCGACTCGCTGCAAAACAATGCTTTGTCGGCCAGTCTGCTGCAAAATGTTCCTGCTACAGCTTTTTCAGCGACTCCCGGTGACTCAGCGGCGCTCTATAATCTTCAACAACCTAAACAGGTTTGAAGGAATATTTCAGTGGCACGTAGACGCACTTCATATATTGTACTATGTGTTGTCACCACATTTGTCATGATGTTCTCACGGATTGATGTTTTACTCCCATTCTGGAGATGGATCTCACTGTACTGATGTTACAAGACATTTTCTATCGAGTTGGGTTATTTTTTGTTGAATACGACGATAGCAGCTACTAGCCCTTTACCGTACGAATGAATTTCAAAATCATCTTTCATAATAATACAGCTAGTTGTTCGTAACAGGCTAAATGTAGCGTTATTGTGCATGTACTTGCATATGGCTGCAGCTAGATGTCATACAAAGCTGAATGCAGCCTTATTTCTCAAACAATTTTGATAGTAAAAGGTTAACTAATAATAACCATGCCACGTAAGACTCCCGTAAAGGAACCTCTACCGTACTCTTGAGGGACAAGAGCGAAAAATAGGCTTACTGATATCTTCTTTATTATTACAGGTTGTATCATTCAACTAGACGCAGAATTAATTCAAAATTTTGCTCACCTAATTATGCATAATCCCAATTGAAATTTTAGTGATCCTTTCTATTGAGTGATGGTTTCATAAGATAATTTACACATTACATGATAATCATGTATTCATCAAGATCTGAAATGGAAAAGGAAATTAATTCTTTACAAGTGCAGTGGATGCAATGCATGTACACGGTTGTAGCAATTATTTTCGATTGTTTCACATTCTTTTCGGCTGGTTCTCTAATCCCGTGTTTCATTTCTTGCAGGTAAGCCGGGCACGAACTGGTCGAGCTCTGTCAGCCAAGGAAGAACCTTGGTCTATCTTGTCAGTTCGTCCTAGTTACAAGCAGAGTTTTCATGACATTTCCTTTAGCGAACTTCACTCTCTCGGCGCCGCAGCGTCGGCGAACCAGTATGCAAAATTTGCTGAACAACAAACAGCATCACAAGATAGCTCGTTGGGCTCGGCGGAAGACCTTCCCGCGGAACACAAAACCAGTGAAGACATGGTGCCTACGTACCTCACAACCAACGTTTACAACAGTAACAACCCGTCTTCCTTCAGACAGATAACTCCTGAGTTTACCGCGTTCAATCCTCATGCACAAGCTGAAGGTCCTTTTGCTTTCACTCAGAGTGGCGTGCCTATCTATGCCTCTGCCGGTAATATTGGCAAGCCTCAAGTGTCTTATAAGTTGGTTAGGACTCCGAACAGTGGCTTAAGCTTACGTCAACACGTTCAGAGTTATATCTATCCTCAGCAGAATTACGCTACCAAATCCGGAGACACAACAGAGGCTAAAAAAGAGGAAACACATACCACCGTGGAAGCGGAAGAGGAACCTAGCAAACCAAACATGACAGAGAAGAAACCAGTCTCTAACATTGACACGGAAAAGAAGAAAGTTCGTGATCCTAAGGAAAATCAAAGAGAAGATCAGAAGAAGAAACCTTCGAGCGGACTTTCATTCGCTTATCCCACATCATACAAACCACCAAAACTGCATAAGAGAAGTTCCAAACAAACGCGCTCGATTGGTGGCGGGAAGAAGGGGGGAGGAGGCGGCTATGGAGGTGGATATGGCGGTGGTCAGCTGGCAATCATCCAACCCACTGGAGGTTTTCAGCAGTCGTACGGCGTCCAGCCGTCGTACGGCGTTCAACCTCAATTTGCGACCTTGGGTGGAATTCCTGATGCTTCTGTAGGCATTCAGCCGTACGGTGGTGCAGGAATAGGCGGTGGGCAAGTTTTGTATGTCATTGACGACTACGGTGGTGGTGGTGGAAAGGGAAAGGGAGGAGGAAAGGGAGGGGGAAAAGGAGGGGGAAAGGGAGGAGGTTTTGGTGGTGGAAAAGGAGGTTTTGGCGGTGGTAAAGGAGGTGGAAAAGGTGGTCGCGGAAAAGGTGGTGGAATGGGGAAAAAAGGTGGTGGTGGTGGGAGAACGCCTACAATTTTAGTCCCTGTTGGACATTCATATGGTAGTCAAGTTCCAATTGCTCCAGTCGCTCCTGCTCCAGCTCCGATTCAGGTGGTTCAGCAACCAGTTCGGACAGTCCAGATAGTCCCTCAGCCTGCTACCTACGCGAGACCGCTTCAAGTTATTGCCCAACCAGCTGCCCCCGTTCAGCTTATTAGACAACCAATAGCCCAACCACAGCAACAGGTAGTTCTTCTTCCTGTAGGTTCCACCGGTGGTTATAGTTACGATTACGACAGCTATGAAGATTACTATTATGATGATTACTACTACGACGACGGAGGAAAGGGGAAAGGAGGAGAAAAAGGAGGAAAGGGAGGCTTCTGGGACTTCTGGGATAAAGGCATGAAGGGCTTCGGATGGGGAGACAAGGGTTCAGATAAGGGTATGGGCCTTGAGAAGGGCGGTTTCGATAGTGGTAAAGGTGGAGGATACGGTGGGGGTAAAGGTGGAGGCAAAGGTGGAGGCAAAGGGGGAGGTAAGGGCAAAGGAGGAAGTGGTTATGGGGAAACCTATCTACTACTGAGTCCTCTAGGTGGATATAACCAAGGTTACGGTGCTGGAGGATTCGGTGCTGGAGGAATCGGTGCTGGAGGATTCGGTGCTGGAGGTGGAGGAATCGGTGCTGGAGGCATTGGCGCAGGAGGCATTGGCGCAGGAGGCATTGGCGCAGGAGGGGTTGGTGCAGGCTTTGGAGGAGGATTCGAAGGTACTTACGGCTCATCTCCTATTGATGATGGGCTAGCTGGATCCCTGACTACCCTCGGCCATGATGAATTGTCTTCATTTGGAGGCCTATCTAGTGGCATATCGACTGACTTCTCAGGCGTTTCTGGAGGATTTTCACCATCAGATAACTTAGCTGGTTTAACTACTGTGGACGCATTCAGCCATGGCACTGGTTTGTCATACGGTGCAGGTGCAAGTGCAGGAATATCTGGTTTCAATGGCGGCGTCACAGATATATCTGGCTTTAGCAGCGGTGCTGGAATTTCTTCCGGTTTCGGCCATGGCTTGGGAACCGATGCTGGATTATCGCAAGTGACCAAATTAGCACCCACAAGAGTGGGCGGCGGTGGTGCTACCTACGGTGACGGTGGAGTTACCGCAGGATTTGTTGCTGGAGGGGACCATGACGACAGTCTGGAGTCGTTTGGAAGCTACCGTAGAAGCTTCACCGTGGATTCGGAGGACTCGTCTAAGCAAGCGTCAGACGGATCGGCCTCCGAAGGAAAAGCTATTTTCGTTCGCGGTGATCCATCGAAACAGTTGACAGCTAGTTCTTCATTGAAATTCGCTGAATAGTTAGAGACCACGAAAACGTAGTTATAAAATAGGAGGGACAGTCTTTTCCTAGATCCGGATTCTTCAGTTCGTTATTTCGATCGTTGCACGAAACTATGTCAGTCTAGATCTTCATTGGCACTAATGAAAAAGTGATAACATATTTTGCTGTTTATCTTTTAATTAGAGCGACTAAATTGCTTGTGTTTTACCAAGGTGTCATGAAGGAAGTTCCGGTTTGGGAGATTTCTGTTCCTCTGGAAGGCCACCACGCTTACACCTACACGGCCTGTACATAACAGATCATAAGCCATGAAGTACGGTCATATCTATCATTGCTTACTGGTTTGTGAAGCCTCACCAAAGTGCATAAAAATAACGGTTTCTGAAGACAGCCTAAGGAACTTTATATCGTTGAAGTTGATATTGTTAAATGACCTTTTTATTATTTCATGCTAAGTGTGGTCATTGATTATTGAGTGAGAAGGTAGTGAGGAGAGTTTCTTGTGCTCGAGGGATGATGTTGACGACTCTATTAGTCTATGGGCCCTCATTCATCGGTACAACCTCCCGCTCCATTGAAAAGACATGTTTTTATTTTAATCAGATGCTCAAGTCACTGGAACTTCTCATGTCCTTCATAAAATGTTACTTTCCGATGACTTCTGAGACGCAGCAAATTTTTCTCTGATATTTAAATCTGACATAATTCAGAGTGAAGACTCTTATTTCTTTTCGGTTAACTACAGTATGCTGGATGCGAAAACTTTATAACCACCAGTTAAAATTTCACACTTGATTTAGTTGGTGACTTGATTTGAGTTGATATCAAAGCTTAACTTTTTTTATTCAAGAGTTGAAAGAATCGTTTGAATATTCGAGAACACAATTTAGAAAGTGATCTCTCCTTCGGAATTGCTCATTTTGTTTCCTGGATGGAAGCAGTAACTTTCAATTTTGTCTATCAGAAAATTCACGACTGTGATCTTGCGTGAGGTAAATTGCTAACGTTAAAACTGGCAGTCTCCCTGTACGCCTCGGTCTCAATCTCACTCTTTTCCTCTTAGTGTCGGTGTTGTTTGCAATGTTTTCACTGAGATCCTGGTGTTACTAGCACTGCTTTCACTGAGATCCTGGTATAACCAGCACTATTTTCACTTAAACCGTGGTGTTATTAACACTGTTATCACTTAGGCCGTTGTGTTATGAGCACTGTTATCACTTAGGTCGTAGTGTTATCAACACTGTTATCACTTAAGCCGTGGTGTTATCAGCACTGTTTTCATTTCAGCGAGAGACGCTGCCCGAACTCCTACTCCCGGCACCAGCTTCCCTCCTGAACCATCTTCTCAGAAATGATTATTCCCTCCCCAGCTCTCCTTGACTGTTTTTGTTATGTTATACTTGTTGAATTTTTGTTATTGTTTGCGGAGATACTTTAATAACGTTAGATGATTTTCAGTAACATAGCAACCGTTATTTGAGTGAAAAGGCGTTTTCGTTGCGCATTTATTCATTAGTGTCACTAACGCATTATAGCACATTGTAAGATTCCATTACCAGGCACAATATTATGGACATACGTACCTGTCTCGAGGGTATCTAACGAAATTTCACAGTAATTCCTGGTTTCTCTCTACCATTTACACTTGTAATCCTAGTTAATATTCATCGTGCTATTCGTTGCCTGTCATATTTCAAACACTGAATAAGGTGTTTAATAATTGAGACCCTCGCATAATCTATAGAGTACCACCCCAATTATCGCTATTGTTGCCTCATAAATCGTCTACAAATCCATGTCGTGTAAGAGACTGTGTGTCGCACCCATAATACACGGGCTCATTGTTCTGTTCCTCTGTGTAATTTTTACCCTGCACAAATATTATGCACTATCTTTGTGTACTGCACCTCACCAGGCACAGTGCTGCTGACGCCTCTTGCACTGCTGTGCTATTCCACTGCTTCTTGTACTAGTGTGTTATTCCAATGCCTCTTACACTGCTGTGCTATTTCACTCCTTAATGCACTGCTGTGCTAGTCTACTCCTTCTTGCACTGCTGTGCTAGTCTACTCCTTGCACTGCAGTGCTAGTCCACTCCTTGCACTGCAGTGCTAGTCCACTCTTTCTTGCACTGCTGTGCTAGTCCACTGCCCTGCGCACGACAGCGCTAACTCCTCCGGGAAGCGCAAATCCCGCTGGCGCTCATCAAAGTTGCCGAGGCCGCTCCTTATACTTGGGACCATGCAGAGTCTGCAGTGAGTGCCCTACATTAGGAATAAATCTGTGAAGCAAGAGGCAAAAAGCAGCATTTAAGTCACGTTCACGTTTAATCAATACCATCAATTCTACACCAAACTTTAGCGTTTATGCAACAACATTCACTGTGAAATGCTGAAATTTTTTTCTTTTATTTGTATTCAATTCTCACCTAATATAGTAGAAATACTTGAGTTGGAGTCCTTCCCAATGAATACATGAACTATATATTCACGTCATTCAAACTCAACTAAGGAAGACGATTCTCTTTGCGAATTCTTCTATTTCAAGAAACTAGAATTGACTATTTTTGTTCGAAGGAATTACTGAAACTGAGTAACAATTTTTTCACTCTCATTGTTATGACGAAGTAATTTTGTACGACTCTGTGCTACGGTCTCAGCGTAGGATACGACCACCAGCGCCTGATCAGGGGATCAAAACACGTGATCGAAAGACGCCAGAAAATATGCGATACCAAGACAACCCCCATCAGTACAGAACTGGACACACAGCCCATCTTAGTGCACCACACTCTACACACACTGGCCCTCTACACCGCTGTACACACACACACTGGCCTTCTACACCGCTGCACACTCACACACTGGCCCTCTACACCGCTGTACACTCACACTGGCCTTCTACACCGCTGCACACACACACACTGGCCCTCTACACCGCTGCACACTCACACACTAGCCCTCTACACCGCTGTACACACACACACTGGCCTTCTACACCACTGTACACACACACCAGCACTCCACACCACTGCACGCTGAGTGCAAATTCATTGGTTCTGCCTCGAGTAATAATCATTTCACAATGCTGATCCAAGATCAAGCTACGAGTGTTTCAGTTCATATTTTGAGCAGAAATAGACACTTCAAACTATTAGAATAATCATTGATGGTATCAGTGCACAAACTAGGCTGTCACCTGAAATGGAGTTCATCAAAATAACGCTCCAAATTTCGTACTACATAAATAGCACAGTTACCGCTTATGCTCACGAGTCATACAAATGCTGGAAACCATCAAATATAAGTCGATGAGAAATTAAAATACAGTGATCAGCCGCAGCGAGCTGTGCCCTAATCAGTTCACAAGCTTCACAACCCCGCATGGTGGAATCGGCCCGGAGGGGGGCTAAGTTCATAGACAGGACATCTTCGTGCTGTAAGAATAAGAAGTTTAATCATCCCTTCTAAGTCGCAGCACTCCGCGACCACGGAAAATCCAACAAAAAACGGAAGAGGACAAACTAAGAGAGAAATAAAGGCTCTTCCGAGACGCCAACTGCAGGAACCTTGAAAACTGGCCACTAGAGACAGATATTCCTCAAGTGCGTGCACGGCAGTACCGACAGATAAAACGCCGCAGCTGTAAACTGAGGCCTGTAGATCAAAGCCTATGGCAGATGTCAAACTGAGGCCTAGAGGGCAATGGCTCGATCAGTGAATTTACGTGAGTAAGTTATTCCAAGAATTATCTCCCTCTCTAATCAAGGTGTTATTCTTATAGAAAATGCAAATTTTTAGACACGATAACCGAGATAAACGGTGACATCGAAGTAATTTTGAGCACTTGTTATACCTGATCAAAATTAAGGACAGATGGATCCTTTCTTAGAATGTTAGTTACACTTTTTTATGGGAACTTCTTTATGAGTTATAGCTCCTCGCTTTGAAACAACTTTTCTCCCTAATTCCGAATAATGCACAAGATGAATACGAATGAACAGAAAATAATTACACTGTACGTCAATTCGTCAATACAACATGTTGAACATATTTAAAAAGAACATTCAAGAACTTACAGAGAATTAACTGTCTTTTGAATCACTCAGACTGTGAGAACAACAGAACAGAGCTTTTGACCGCCATTATCTAGACATTAGAGGTCTAATTTTCTCGACCCACTGGGACAAGGCGTTTTAGGGGCGGGGCTGCCAACCGTCGGCGGAGGTGCCGGGAGCCTCAGTTCTGGGCCTGTCGTCCCCAGCCTGCACTGATGTTTATAAGACACAAACACAGAGATGTACACAACACACGAACACTGAGATGGTCAGAATACACAAACACAGAGATGTTCACAAGACACCAACACCGAGACGAACACAAAACTCAAGCACCAAGACGGACACAACACTCAAGCACCAAGACGGACACAATACACAAACACCGAGACGGACACAATACACAAACACCGAGACGGACACAATACACAAACACCGTGACGGACACAATATACAACCACCGAGACGGACACAACACAAAACAGGGTAGAAGAGAGACACACACCGCCGCCATCACCCCCGTAGTCACGCAGCTATGATATATACAATGTGGGCCTCATAAAAAGTTTCCTTTTTTCAAACGTTCAGAAACAGGAATGAAATAGTCATGGTACAGTAGTATAGCTATTCTAAGAATTGTAATTATTCTCTTTAGTGCATTTAGAAGTGCTCTCGCGCAATAGCGAAGAAACGACTCTCACTTATCGTACATTTATTCGTGAACTATTCCTATAAATGCAAAATGGTTCAACTTGATGAAAGTATAATAAATAACGGTGAAAATAATTTCATATAAAAGTGTCTACCTTATTCGTTACTGAGTTCTACGTATTAGAAAAAAGGAAACATTTTTTAGGCCACCCTCTTCATATAGTGCCGCCAACACAAGACTGCCGTCGTGTGGGCTCCAGTGTGGCTACATTCATGTCCTGTACGGTGCAAATTATGACCCTTCCTTTGAATTTTAGGAACATTCCTCCATGGAGATGATAAATACAGTGTCAATTCTGCATAGTGTGCAGAATTATTTTTGAATCCTCAATGGAAAATGGACGTTTTCACCAATTCAAAATGAACGATTAACGAGTGAAGCGAAATGCTCCGTGTACTCTAACTTGCTCTTCAGCGGCTCATCGAAAGTGAAATTTCTTCGAAATCGCACACAGGCGCTGGACTCTCAGACCCTCGCGGCCGCCGTCGCCCGTCATCAACAACAGCAACAACATCAGCAGCAGAAGCAACAACAGCAACAGCAGAAGCAACAACAGCAACAACAGCTCATTCAGAACAGCATCGTCAACGGGCCTCTTAGCAAAGTAAGTGGGGGCTGCAATGAAACTTTCAGTAACGAAACTTCCATTACATTCAATTACAGCAAACGGGCCTTTCTTCAGTGTGTTTAGTCTTTATTTCACATAGTTACCCTCATATCTACAAACAAATGTACAACAACTTAATATATCAACAGATGTAGAGAGCTACTTGTATGTGTTGACAGATGTCAGTTTTCAATAATATCGCTGTGTAATAATCGCTATGAAAAAGTCGCTATGTAATAATCGCTTTAATAATCGATACGAGAAAGAGAAAGCGGCTCCTTAAGTCACTGTCAGAACTGAC
>VOMN01127366.1:0-15885 GCA_014899125.1 Orchestia grillus
TACGAATACTTATTTGACCCACTGTACCTGAAGTACACAAACTTGTATAATGCTTCGTGGGATAGTCGAGTATCAGCTGCCATTTCTAGATGGATATGTGGAATATGATATGTGGCTGCGGTGAGTAGTGAATATTCGTCACCAAGTACACATTTAACATTTATGTTTTGAGACGTTGTTTAGAATGTTTCTGCGTAGAACACACGTTAGGCTCAAAATTTTGAAGTGAGTAATAGTATACGTACTCTGCCCCATAACCTCATTTAATTAAAAAAAACGTACCAGCGAGCAGGACAAAGTGAGTGTGCGTAAGTGTCGACCCCCACAAAATGAATTTCCAGAACTCTCCGGACCCTTATAAATGAGCGTTGCGGTAGCTCTTCTTGTGCACACCGCACAGGTGTGTCGTGTTCTTATTTAGTTTTTACATGTCTTTATTGCTACTAGTACTCGAGTGAATTTTGAGGGAAATGGGGACGAAATGTGTTAATGTATAGTTTTACGTAGTTTTAGTAAAGAATTGCTCCCTGTTAGTACAGCCGTTCCTCGTTTGTACAGCCGTTCCTCGTTTGTACAGCCGTTTTCCGTTAGTACAGCCTATCGAGATTTTGGGAGAAGGTATAAAAGAGCACTGAAACCATGCTTAACTGACATGGCTGACCGGCTTACCGTTACGATTCTTTGATTATACTGTAAATCTAAATCGTGATATTTAACGACTCGAATTACTTAGTTCATCATTACTGATATTCTTATTTTTTCATTTATGTAATCGCATGTTTTATTTCTTCCGCAAGATGTAATTAGTTCGATCTAAAAAATCATTCCTAATTAAAAGGAACACAAAAAACAAATAGATAACAAATCCCATTGACATTAGAAAGAACATTATTATTGTAATTAAGAACCGCAATATCACAATCATTGAGCCTTAAATGTTGATAGGAATACTACTTTAGTCTCGCCGTTCACGTAGAACGTCGTATCATGTTGATAATTAATGTTCTGAATTTTTTCCAACAATCTTTGTCAGAATAAATAATTTCGGTGAATAGGGTATTGTACCTGACCGATAAGTAATTGTTTGCACAATTTCATTATATAAGTACGTTCTAGTAAAATACTAAACTGTTATACTGTTAATGTATACTAGCTCATATTTAGAATTTCGTTACCCACAAAGTCTATGATCATTACTCCTGAATAAAGTATATTGGTATATTACACCTTGTGACCTAGCCTCTCGTCACTGGTGACATTTCAATACTTTGAATCCTGATGCATTCATATCCATTTATTTCCGTGATTTAGTTTTAATAACCTCAACGCATTTTATTTGAATTATCAAAATATTTCGTATTGAATCGTAAATTTCAAAACAGCGACATCCAGAGTTTGTTCACAGGTGTTAGCGTGGTAACGCCTCCTGAAACGTCTCAGCGCAGGCAACAGGGTGAGGTTAGTTAAATTTAGCCATCCTGGGCTGCGTGCCTTTGGGACTTCCATCTTTAGTGCCTACTTACTTCCATCCATTTTCATGCAGTATTTGCACGTTATTCTTTATATTTTTCTCTTCCTTCTTGTTTGCTGTTTTTATGAGCCGGAAAACCAGTATGGGAACACATCAGTCCACAGATTCCAGGCTCCTGCAGTCGACTCTAAGCCATGCCATGTTTTCACTTTACTGAGATCGCCTTTGATGTGGTTAGGAAGCCCCAAACTATTTAACTTAAGTAACTTTCTCCTGTAATAACGCAGATTTATTGTATATAACTTTGTTCCCTATGTGTCTCTTACAACCAGTAGATAACCAATAAGCCTATTTTTAAATTGTTGAATATGTGTGCAAGTGAAATTGTCGTCCACGCATTTATTCACTAATGATCTATGAAATGTTGACTTCAAGTTTTCTATCAAATTTGTTAGTATCTGGAAGGAAAAACATAATTTCCATAAATTTTCAGTTCCACACATTGGTGTTCAATACCAATTCTAAATGTTTCAGGTATCGATTAAAAACAGTCCCTAATCAAGTAACTCTTGATAATAGAACTTGAACGTTTGATGAAGTTGATTTCATTTGCTTAAATTGGTACCATACTGAAGGTCTTCCGTAAATGTTTATAATAGTTAAATAATTGACTACATTTGTATCTCCCTCGCTCTCTGTTGAACCACAAACCTAAACTTTAACAACGAAGATCCAGTCAGAGTAAACTTACTTTACTCCGAGACCCAGAGCGCCCCTCGCTCCCATGGCGCCAGTCAGTCCCTGCAGACAACCGGAAAATTCGGCGGAATTGAGCGCACCGTCGCCGTCTCCGTCACACGAGCGCACGGTCAGGGCCGGCGCTCGCAGACGGGTTTCTGCGTGCTGATCCTGCGCCTCGAGACGGCGACTTAGGAGGGCCTTCAGCTCACTGCACGATCCTGGAACATGGTATGAAGTGATCTTTAAAGACCTTTAAACTTAAAAATTGTAATCGGAACTTATACACGACGTATCAAAATCTTATTTTTCGTTCGATTTTTAGTTTAGGGACCTGAAAGGTTCGAAAGGAATATTGCGGCCAGATATTGAATGTTTTCTCGTATTTAGCTTTCTACTTTCAATAGGGATTTAGAGAGCCCTTTGTTTCTTTGGTTTCATTGTAAATGAACTCATGTAGAACTATGCACAACGCCAGCAAGAGCTGTTTTATCCAGTGAAGTGCCAGCGCAATTGCACACTGCCTTGGAAAACCTGCCTGAACTGCACGCGGCTGCTGTGTGAATGTCCCGTGGATGATTTTTCACAAGTTTGGAAAAGAACTTTAGGTCGGTGCATATCAGAAATTTAAATACAAGACGCTGGTTAATACAAAGACTAAAGATTTTACAACTTTTTCGTAAAAATTAAGCGATCAACGAGTCTTGTTCTTGGAAAAAACAGAAAATTAATTTAGATCCGGTTGGTGATTGAATGGCTGAAGAGAGAATGGCCTAATAACTATAGCATAGAATTCTTCTGTGCATGGATTTTTACTCAAATCTCGAGCTGTCAGACGCAAATCACTCACAGGTAACAGATTAGACGAAGGATAGGAGGACGAGTAAAATAAAAAAGCAGGTGGTATAACTACCACAGGTGTTCTGTGATCCACCATCACTTCCCTCACTACTTCACCTCTGCAGCGGATAAAAAGGCGTTCAGAAATAAAACCATCACACTCACAGTCATTAAATATTTAAGCGAAAATCGCAAACGGGAAATAAATTCTTAAAAGCGCAGAGCATATTAAGGCCCTTCGTGAGATTCCTTCCAGGGAGGTATTGTTTGAATAATTATGCTATCACCAATGAGAATTAGCCCCTGGATTACAAAGCGCAGTTGTGCTTACACGTTGTCGTTTCCTGTGAGGTGCCTGCTCTACGTTGTGTGAAGCTCTGATAACTGCGCTAGAACATTGAAATGCAACGCCACAATTAGCAAATATCACTGTATTGCAAATGTTTGAAACAAGAAGAACGAGGCGTCCAAAGTTAAAAAACAATATCAACAGTCAAGCAGCAGCAGTAGTGATAAATATCTTGTTTTGAGGCTGCTTTTATGCTAGTTGAACTTTTAATTGTGAAAAATAAATGAAACACTGATACAAGGCCAGGATATCAGAATACTCAGCAAAAATGACAGTATCTTACAAAATGACAGTGATCCCAAACGCACAGCGAAGTCAGTGACAAAGTGGTTAAAGGATCTCAATATTAGTGTTAAAATCAAAGGTCATTCTGCAAAACCCATAGAAAATTTACGACGAACATTCAAGAGATATGTCAAAGAAAAACACTGAAAAATGCGGAAAAAATCCGTGATTTCCTTCGTATCGTACACGTGGCTCAAAATATCCATCGATGCTCGTGACAACCTCACGGCCAATTGCAAAAAGCGTTTGATGTCCATCATTAGACCACACACTTCAATGTTAAGTGAGGGTAGGAATCAATATAAATCGAGGCTTTTGCTACGTGTTTATAACACTTATGTTTTTATGTACCCGTGATACAGCATAATTTCAACACATGTTCATACATTTTATAGAATTTATATCTTATTCTGCTTTTACGTAACTACAATAGTATAGAATATTAAGAATTTGGCTTAAATGCCCAATTAGTTGATACAACTGCCGAAAATATATCGCTTTGAGGCCGCCTAATCTCGTAACGCGACAGGTACAGCCAATACTCCCGTATCCTCTCATTAATTTCTCTAGTTTATCTTTTTATCATTTCACTCTGGAAAACTCATCTTTGTGTTAAAATATTTCATTTTTCCTTCATTGGCATCACTCAAGTTCAAACAGCTTGAGTCGCAGTTTCTGCTGCACAGCCTAGTGTGAGCTTTACATTCATTGTACCCGAATCTGATATGCTTATGATACTCACTTTCAAGGGGGAGCCCACTCTGAAAAGAAAAAAATAAGGAAATTTAATCTTGCTCACTCAAAAATGCGTAATTTATTATAGTGTCCTTATACTCGTCTATTAATAAAATATTGCCATTCCATTTTATTGTATCACTGATGAACAGTTTTGCTTAAATTCTTACTGAAAATTGAAATAATTACTAATTGAAACGTTATCCACAATGTTGAGAAATTTCCCAGTCATAGCAAAAAATATATTTCAAAATTTAACTACAAAAACCTTTATCATAGGCTTTGAATATATAACCTAAATGCTTTTATTAAATACCCATAAGCTGCTAATTATTGAATTCCATCAAGAAATCTGAGCTCTCCAAATTACAATTGAATTGTAATCTGTAAAAATCCCTGAATTGTAATTGAACTAATGCACGAATTTAAAATGTCGAAATAAACAGAAAATATATAACATCCAACAGTACGTATACAGCATTTCATAAAAAAATTGTCATTTGACCAATCAAAGTTCAGAATTGTCTTTTACTAGCATTTCTTAAATATATATGGATACGGTATCACTTATATAAGTTTCACATAGCCACTTCATTTTTTGTTTATCAACCCAGATTGTGCATGGCTGCCCTTACCGCCATGGCGACGAGGAATCCCAGCGCCAGTCCCAGAGTCTGGAAGGAAAGCAAAATGAGTTCAGTCAAAAACCTTCAAGTACATTAACCGAAGACAAAATTCTAAATTTTTGAAGTTGACCGGTAGTAAGTGCATTTAATTCTAAATAAGGTGTTGAAGATATATATTTAAGTGTGCGTTTTTCTGAAACTTCATGTGCTCCCCAATTCTCTCCGGTGAGAATCAATCATTACCCATAATGATGTACTGACGGTATTTTAGATGGGAAGGAAGTATAACATTTTTGAACGGATTGTACAATGGCTCCATTTTGAAATTAACGGTTGACATTACATAAAACCCTGAAATTTTTAGGTCTTCGATAAGTGTAATGAATTCATGTCCTTAGAAAACTCAAGATATCTAACTCTAATTTTTTCACAACTGTTTTCGTATTTTGAGGTTAGTACGACAGATGATGAAGGACAGTAGCAACATATGAGCACATTGAGTTCTGCTTCAACCCTCGATGGCAGATGCCACTCCGAGAGTCATGAGCAATGACCATTCATTGCTCATGAGTCATTCAATGAGTCATTCAATGACCATTGAATGACTCCGAGAATGAATGAATGACTCCGAGAGTCATTCAATGACCATTCACGAAAAGGATTATAAACAATTTGAAAATCAACCTCTAGACTCGTTTCTCAACGTTCAACTGTAAAAACGGGAGCACAAATTTTTAAAAAAATTTTATTAGCACCTTAGAAAACTGTTTAATATTGTCCCATTCTGTAGTAAATTTCTCTTGACGAAGAAACAGCATTCGAACAGTGAAACAGTAAGTATCAGCCAAACGTTTGGAAAATACTGAAAGAGTTAGCTGGCGTGGAATAGGTTTGTGAATTACAGTAAAGTGACGATTCAACATGTTTTTAAGCAGAGCTTTCCATTTCTTTCTCCAGCAATGCCACGCGTCCTCGCTTTGTGGGAAAATGTTTTGGAATTACGATTTGCGCTGGTTGTTGTCGAGGGTACGCATTAATGAAATGAAAAAGATAACATTGAAAGAGCAAAAAATGTTTTGCATTGCAAAGAGTGACATCCATTTCGAACATAACGTCTCAGAAATAACATTTACCTGAGTACAATACTACGAATTTCTTAGGTGATTGTTATGAAATATTATTATCTCCAAGTTAGGTTTGATACTCATCGAACATTTTCATCACATAAACAATTGCAGGGAAAAGTCTTTCAGGGATATCAAACAGCTCTTTTTTCCCCAATGGCTAATATTTCTATTCAATTTTCAATAAATTCCCCCCATAGATAAGATGTTAACATTTCCTGAAGGTAAAATCTTGCGTAACAAACATTAACCTTATGTCATGGATATCTCAGAATAATTTAACTTTCAAATTAAGCGTCTTGAATAATGACGAGCATAACACGTTTAAAGACACTCTTCAGTCTTTACCTTCATAGCTGCAGGAGAGAACACCACAATGCACCGACAAAGTTTGGCTCGAGCTCGTCGCCTCAAAAGTTCAAAGTAATAATACGTTTGACTGTAGGTGACAAAGACCAGCTCGGTGCAGGTTCAGCCGCAAAATGAGTAGCGGGACCAGAACCTGAGGCTGTATATCGCTACTCAGCAGAAAGACAAGTGTTTTTATCTGGGTCAACGAACTTCTATAACTGCTGCATAATTTCAGAGAATTATGTTTGTTTCATTTTTAGTTGAGTTTCATAGAGCATATAAGCCTTAAACTTTATGGAGCAGTTGTGATAAAAACAGTACAAACTGATGTCCCACTTATAAATTAGTCACATGTGCTTCCCCTGACATGTTGTCTACGAAGTCATCGTGCACCTACCGCTCACGTCAACATGTCTGTGGGTAAAAATGATGCTATACTGAATGACAGAACGAAATTACTCTGGGTGTACTATATTGTTCGTTAAATTAAAAGAACGTTTGAATTATGTGCATTTCATTCCTGTTTTACTCATAATTTAGATATTAATGACTAATCTTGTATTTTCAGATAGTGAGCCTTCGCATTAGCTATAGATTTCACAAAGAAAAGCAATGTTTAGAAATACATAAAACAAGCCAATCACGAGGTGAAAGCAACCAAAGTTCAAAAATTTAACAGACTAACAGTATTAAAAACCTTAAATTATTTAATTCGACTGGAAGAACGACAAAAACGCAGACAAAGTCGGCCTCGTACTGCAAGAACATTAAAACCGATTAAGTCAACCAGAGATAGAGTGAAGAAATCCAAAAAGATCTTTCAGGAATATAGCAAAGCCTCAGTTTTTCTTAGTTGATCCGTGTTCCCTTCGTACAAGAAGGCTTTAAAACCTTTCCCGTTGCGAAACACATTTCCGGATCAAAACCCCTATTTTTCCGTGTCAATGAAGGCCCGTCGACCAACTTTGTCTTCGGTGATGAGAATAAATTTGCTGTAAAACGACATTTAAACGTTCAGATAGAGAGAATTTTACGATAGAATGTGAGTTACAATCCTGAGTGATCACTCGGAAACAGGGGAACTCAGGTACTGGTCCGGGCTACCGTTCCTGAGTCAAAAGGTCATTGACCTTTGAAGATCAGGAAGTCAAATTTGATCAAAAGAATTATTGAAGTGAGATTTTGGTCAAATCATTGTTACCTTGGGCAATGAAACACTTCAAAAATACCGATGGTCATACCATAGCACCAGCGCCGTCCCATGGAGCCAAGAAAACTCAGGAATGGATGAGAATTAACGGTCCTAGCTTCATCTCAGAGGAAGAATGGCTTTCTTCATCCCCACACCAGAATCCTCTCGATTGTAGTCCCCGGTCCATGCTTGAGAGCAATGTTTCCGGGACACGTGAAATATGTCGCCACTACAAGTAAAATTTACGAAGAAACGAGTAAAAATCCCTGAAGAATACACGATAATTAGTGAATTTTTGCTGGTAAAGGAGTTATCTGGTAATCTCCCAGGAATAAAAATGAAATTAACAATTAAATCGTTCCAAGGAATCAAAAATTTTGAGCATAAGATCAAAGTGAATACACTAGAACATCTTCATGAATTTATACCCAATATCATATTCACACTATTCACAGCCAATTTGTGAATGAGTAAAATTCACTGTTCATGAGTCGAGCACAGTTCATTGTCAGTTTAGCCGTGCATAACCACTATCAAAACTAAAAATTTAATACATAATAATTTCGAATTATGTATAAGAATATAAGTCTACGAGATGTTCTAATTGAGTTCCATCTGGTGCGTTCTACAAAATAATTAAACAACTTCGGTCCATTGCTGCAACAAAAGTTTCTAGCAGCTTCTAAATTTTATTCACAGTTAATCGCTTTAAATTGTCCAAACGCAATAACTTCCAGCGCTTGAGCCATTTGCGTTGCACAGCTGCTCTTACGATCACTGATCGCCTCACGCTCGTGAGGGTAATCGAGCTTTGACTGTAAAAACAAATTCGTAGCTGCTACAGCCCTGACGATAGGTGATTTTCTTAGCAGTATCAATCTTAACGTTCAAATGATTTGCTGGTTAGTGTAGCATCCCTAAAATATTTCTAACATCAACTCTTCGAAAAAATGACTTTAATTTGTGCTGTATTACAACAAAGGTGTGTTTTCAGAACAAATGTGTTTAAAGTGTGTGTTTTTCAGAACCCTGTGAAACTGAGCCTTTTGCGTTATGCTTGTAATTCTGTTTAAATGTAACTATATTTTTTTATACCAGAGAGTTACCAATTGAGGAGAGAAATGACAGGAGGAAAAAACTCGTCGTTTTTCCCGCTTCAGATTAGGACAGAGTTGTCTGACGTCAGCACTAGCCAGTTGTTCAGTGGTGACCTAAATATGAGATATAAAAAAATTGTCGTATAATTATACCAAAGAAAAATATTTATCCTCTTTCTACATGACACCTCTGTGAAAGACACAACAGTTTTATGAATATTAACCTATTGGAAATATTTGGTTCATATGGGAAATTATAAATAGAATATTAGGAATATGAGAAATTTTCAGACAAAATTTCGGCTTTAAAGGCTCCTGGCAAACAGGCTTACAGGGTTCACAGCAACAATGCAGTCTGCGACTGCAGCTACAGCATGAGAAACTGGAGCGGGATAATTTCTCTCCTTTTTATAAAGCTTAACTCACGTAAGTGAAATAAAGAGGTTCCGTGTGACGTAAGTCCTAACAGTGGCTGATTTTATAGCTCGCTCCAGACCTCCACTTGATCGAGTTAGTTCCAGGCCCGCGATATGAAAGTTCAGCTGTCCACCAGTTTGTGTTTGATTTTACAGGTTTTAGTGTTCGGCTATTACTCTATTTTGAAGACCAAAAACTCGGAAAATATTACATTTGTTAAGGAGTCAAGAGACCCTAGATGGATCTGAGTTTAAGCCTATGCGACTGTCTGCCTCACTCTGGTTGTTCAGTGCCATTTTTGTCAAATATTCTGACGTCAAAGAATATTTCCAACGACATTGCTCGGTATTTACGTCATCTACATATGTACCCGTTAGCCAATAGCATTTCTCATCTTCGTACAGTTTCACAGCTTGCTTCTTACCGAACGTACACGTGCATAGAAAATAACATGAATTGAAATGAACATAACAGAGTAGCAGCTTGATGGAGATTGTCCTTGTCTCATACGCAGTTGCTTCGCTCACAATCGTTTTGGCTTCCGAACCTAGGTTACAAAAACGCTCCCACACGCGTCAAAACATATGAAATCTTGCTTCTGGAGGTTTCAAGTGATAAATGCGATGTAAAGTGGTAACCGTAATAAAATCCGAAGCTTTCGTACAATAATGCAGTTGAGCGCATCCGTTTAATGTGAACTTCATGACGCGGTATGAGAGAGCATTTTGAGGCAACGATTCATTAGATTGAACTGGACACCTGTGTGATAGTTTTCATTCTTCATACGATCTGCCAATGTCTGAAGACAGTGTCGTAAGAAGCCCAAATTCAGGCACCGATCGCTAGCTTTGCTCTCAATTCTGGAGTTAGGTCGGAGCCACGGGATTGAAAAGTTCCACGATTTCCGTCCCGAATCTAGACGATTAGAGCAAAGTTAGGATTTGATGACTATATTTGGGTGCTTGCCGTCACTGTTTTCAGACTCTGACAGGCCGTGTGAAAGGACCTTAATGGGAATTGGCACTGATAATGGAAGTTTAATGAATGAAAAGCTTACAGGCAACGGCTTGCAATACCAATTTAATCTTTTTGTCTCGCGAGTAAAATTTCGCTGAAATTATCCAATTAAAGTATACTGAAATTTTTCTCTATTACAAAGTCGGCATTGTCCTTTTTTTAGTTTTTGCGCTGTAGAATATAATCATCTGAGTCGTCTCGTAGGCGGTAAAAGTGAAATATATTGATTAAGAATTACATAAGTTCACGAGACAATTCTTATCCATCTTGCTTTAATTCATTATCTTCATAAATGTACCAGGTCGGTAGATATTAATGCTGCCCCGTGTAAGTTTTGTATTCTATATCCGTAAATAATATGCATTTACCCTCACGACTTAGAGTTTCATGATTGATTCACTGCCGTGAATAAGTTAGCAATAAATGAGCCACAATCAGGTTGTACAAAAACATTTTCATATCCTTAAAATTCCGGACGGGACAGTCTCCTCAAGTAATTATCTATTGTTAACAATCCATTAGGCTCAGGGAAATGTTGTGGTTCGAATCTCTAACGCATGATTGAACGCTTGAACAGCAAATCTGAATTGAAATAGAAATTCAGCTATAGCATTGTTCATTATTTAAGCATTCATTTTCCATCTTTTCTTCGATTTGTTTCATCAGAGCACAGAGACAATTTATTCTATTGCAAATTAAGCCAAAAAAATTCCATACATGCTAATTTGAAGCAACTACGAGCTCACAACTTATAACATTTTCCAGCCTCCCAATGTATCATTACAGGGAGCAAGGTATGTACTCTTAAGGGACCGGAAAGTAACTAACATAATGAGGAATGACGACCCATGTCCCCAATTTTAGTGTACATGAAAATCAGATAAGTTTATCAGTCAACCGGGCGGTCAACAAAGCTCCTCGCTGTGAATGTACGCCTGGGAGAACACACCTGCCAGCAGAGGAACACAAAGAAAGTTTAGCTCACACGAACCGCTGTTTTTAATCGAATAGAAAAACAAATACATAATTGAAATCCGAGGCATGGTTTTAAAATGGAATGTTCTTTTCGAGCAAGCACCGTCATGTTTTCAATTCTATTATTTAAATTTTAATGCAAGCGAAGTTGTTATTACTTTGAGAACAAAAACGAATCAGATGTCGAATGCGACCTCCAGTTTCTAGTTTAATCTAAGAACAAAGAAATTCAAATTTACTTCTAAAAATGAGTCTCTTTCAAAAGAAATTGTATGAATACGAAGGCCTCCAAAAATTCTTGCCTCAAAATAATACTCAGGTGGAATTAATAATGAGTTTCGTAGCGGAATGGACGAGTTTCTTCGAGCAGAGTTGAACGCACACGCTCGTAAATTCTTGAAATATTGGGTATGATTCACTAAGTCTTACCTTATGTAATTCCCTAAATTAATAACTGAATGTTAATGATACTTGAATCTCTTGATGGAATAGAACATCGTTTTCTAAAGGACGTGTGTAGTAATTTATTGCAGTATCTCCGTGTCAAACATACGTGTCAATCGTTCTTGCTTTCGTACATCACCTTTTTGAAAAATTCTTAACCGTCTCACCCATGTTGTCTTTTTTTACTAGATCATAATCAAATCGAGATAGTGAACATTTTATTATAACAGTTCAGAGTCAAATTGCAGTAATACTTCAATATTTCTACGTGGCATAATGAACAGAATTACAGGTCTTATTAAACCATTACAGCAGTAAGCAATATTGCTCTCTGCTACATTCATTTGGAGGGAAACAAAATTCGCGAACAATTTCATAGCGTTGTATAAAGCTTGACAATTCTTTGCAACAGTTTCCATTTGTAAAACTGTTGCATCCGAGCGTCAATACACCAGCCATCTATAGTAGATCTATTTCTTTGTTGTCAAGCATGCAATTTATTTTATTATAGGGGGAACGGTATGCTACGGACATTTTTTCGACCCGACCCATGTGCACTAAGCTACGAGTGTTAAATAAAGCTCAAACTTATCATGCAACAAATATTGTTCGATTTAAAGTTACAATGCTTAATGACACACACAAATGAAAACAGCAAAATAACTCCTTGAACAGTCAACTTTCGATTCAAATTTATTTCCCGTCACTGAAGCAATTTTGCTTCAAACATCACTCTATACAAGAGATGTTTGCTCTCGGCTGGAACGGACTCTTTGCACATGACTAGTAGCCCTCCGAGTTGATTGACCTGCAGGCGTCTCTCAACAGGGACAGCGAAGATGAGCGGGTAGTGTACAGTACACGCTGTAGTGTGGTGTTGAACCCAAGTGAAACCGAGGCTTCGATTGTGAGCAGATCTCGAAGTCCTGACCCTACTCGTGGTGAGTAGGCGCTCAGCGGCCCAACAATACGCAACCGTTCCAGCTTAGATGTTGTTAGGGTAATATTGCCAGTGCACGTGCATGACAACAGATGTAGCGTCTCATCTCGAGACTCGTACAATAGAATTAAATTGTTCCTTGAAATGAAAAATTGAATAACAAATGAAATCAGTAAATGATAAGCGCTCCAAAGGAGTGAGATAGATAGCATATTGTAGAGTGGTCGAACAGATTATGAATGAAATTTTTGTGATTGTAGAGTGGTCGAACAGATTATGAATACAATTTTTGTGCGTTTTCTTGAAACTTCTGATTTCTTACGTTTTTGGCCACTGTCAGAACTTGAAATCATAGGAATACACTGTCTAGACACAAGTATTTACGCAACTCGAATTTTGATGCATTTTGCAACTTTCAAGTTCTGATTCCTGGTAAGGAGTATAGCAGCTCAGATAACATATATTTACCAGAATATTGACGAATCAAAATTGATTGGCAACCAGCAAATCGATACAGCAAAATATTGTATGAGACGAAAGTATTTGGCCAAAACAAGCAAGCCTTTAGTATTTAGTGGCTTGACCGTTACTTGCCACAACAGTATGGAAACGATTATTGTAACTGAAAGCTAACTTTAGAAACTCCGTGGGTGGTATCTTGTACATTTTTTGTACCCAGATGATCCTCAAATCAGCATGGTTCTTTGGAGTCCCTTTGGGCACAGCAGTTTTGAGTATGCGTCAGAAATTATCAATAGGATTGAGGTCAAGCAAATGGCTAAGCCACGGAAGGACACTTCTTTTCTTATTCGCGAACCATTTTTTGTTTGTTTCGCCGTATTTTTGCGGTCATTGTAATGTTCAAAGATCAACTTGCACCGGCGTAAAATTGTTTTTTCGTTCGGAAGCAGGTTCTGCAGCTGTACCTGCCTCCACATAGAATCACTCAATTTTCCATCAGTGATATGGAGTTCCCCTTCACCATGGACAGTACAACAGCCCCGTACCATGATGATGCCTCCTCCATGCCCAACGGTAGCGATGGTGTTCTCAAGATCACAGGCCGTCCTTGTTCTCCTCCAAACATGACCATCGCCGTTTTGGCAGAAAAATTCAATTTTGCTTTCATCGGACCATACAACTCATTCCCAAAACTCAATTCCTTTGTCAAGATCGTACTTGGCAAACGTTAAACATTCTTCGCATGTTTTGCTCTAAAAACGGAGGTTTTCGAGGAATGAAGGCATGTAGACAACTTTGGCGCAATTCTCTAGCAGCCGTTTTTCGACTGACATGAATTCCTCGTAACTCCAGTTCTTTCTGTAGGGTGTACGGATTGCCAAGGGCTCATTCGTTGCCTTACGCTGCATATAGCGTCAAGAGCGGCCCATGATCATGTGAGAAGTTCCAACTCTTGGCAGATTGGAGGTTGCCCAGGCACTCGATGGTTCCGAACTTTTTCCCCAGCAGTTAAGTATGGCTCTATAACACATTCAGCAATCTGCAGAGAGGTTAGTCCTTCAATACGAAGTTCAACAATTTCCTCTCGAGTAGCTTCGGGTACTTTATTGACTTTAACTATCGTATTCACTAAGCATCCATTTTCAATAAAATCACGAGAGGTAGTGATTGTGCCCATCGTAGGTTATTTACATTTCATGTGCATCTGGAAGTTTGTGGAAACTTTGCAAAAAAGATTTCCAATCCAGGAGCTGAAATTGTGCAATAAAACAACAATGTATTTAGCATGATATACGTTTTTGCTGAAATACTTGCGTCCCATGTATTTTTTTGCCTAGTTATTTTTCTAGTGGTCAATAAACTTTGTCTTGTCGTTTATAAATATTGTGGTAAATGTATGTTTCCTGGACCATCTGTGCTCTTTACCCTTGGCCAGCGCTCGAAATTTTTAAAATGCATCAAAAATAAAGTTGTGCAAATATTCAGGTCCAGAAGTTGCATGTGAGGCCAGAGTTTGTGATACATTTCCTTTGTGCTACATTAAATCTACCTCTTCTTTGTTTCCAGAGGGAGTAAATATGTAGAAAAGAACTGAGGCTTTTGTAATTGCTAGGGTTCTAGGCTTCTGTTTGTTTTTGCCGTGTCTACCTGTAATGTTAGCATTATGTGGCATGACGATGCAGCTCGTTCACCTGTGTCGATACTTAACAGGAACCAAAATCTAGCATTTCGGATTTCGCTCAGGTGGATGCCATCCATTTTAACACTTTGCCTCCGAAGGGGGTCATATATGGTATACGCGATCATCTAACCTAACCTGATGTAACCAAAGCACCATCATGTAAATATACAAATGTTCGAGTTTTCGTCAAATTTATGTTCATCAATCTAATAAGCTAGTTCTGATTAGATAGAAAATTAATAGAATAACCAAATTTGTGAAACCAAAATCCTTCATTTTTTAGTTCAGAGTAGAGATAGTTGTCGCCATGTAATTCTACCTGTGTGGTGAATTGAAGTCATAGTGTTAAGGAAGTCATGTGACTAAATTTAATGAGAGATTATATCTAAGAACTTGGCCTTTATTTCTAAGCGCATGTGTCTGTCTGCTTCATTTATGGGGAGAAGCAGGCAATCTTGATTTGAATCAATTATTCTAGGAGAGAAGTCTGACATGATTAAATCTTTAATTCGTCTGCAACCTTGGCGATCAAAATATTGAAATGAAGAATCAATATTTTCGGATACAATGTTCATAGCGTAGGTCTTCAATGAAGATAGCTGTTTCTAATGCACCTATCACTGGGCGGCAGAATATTTTCCTATGTACTAAGCCTCGTTTAAACTTGATTCGTTGTTTTTAAATTGTGCAATAGTCGATAAGAAAGAATTTCGGCTTCCTTCTGCCGATAATTTTTTCGTTTAACGCAGTTTCACTACGGGTTCGCATTTAATTTCTTGCAGTTTCAATCAATTCCTTGGAATATATTCCTTGGGATTGTGTTAGTCTTTTGCTTGAGACTTTGCATTTTTAAGTCTGACTTTGGTATTACCCTTCCTTCTGTAGAGCTTGCAAGGTTTTCTGATTCATACAGTAAAGTTTTAAATCGATAGTTGATGCTAAGTTGAAAATTAGGCGTAAGAGGTGAGAGTACGTCGTGACTAGCATGAATGAGTGGCTTGTAGGTGACCATTGTCCCGCATATCGACTTTTAGAAGTATATTTGAAAAAATAGTACACAAAAAATTGTTTTCATACATTGAACGTAATTCTTAAACATATGACAAACAATTTGGCTTCCGGTCTCAGAGATCAACGATTC